>JANHFO010002324.1:1224334-1234513 GCA_032468095.1 Pareas carinatus | reverse complement strand
GAATTAGTGTAAATGAATTACTTTTTGTCATAGTAATTATATTCCGGGATTGAGTATATTATCCATATGGATTCTGTTTCCTTTTCTGAATATTATTATTAATTACTATGATTTTAGGTTGTCCAAATTATATGTATACTCTTAATAGAAAATAATATGCATAATTTGGGCAATGTAAAATAGCAATTAATGGAATAGATCTTGTAAAGTCTACCCATCATCATACCATTGCTTCTGCTTTTTGTAATCCACCCATTCATTTATAGTATGGCATCAAAGTCACCTTTAGGGCAAGCTATTTTCTGATAATAGTCTGGAAATTATAGGTCATTGCTTTCTTTCAGGATGTTTCCTGGTGATCTTCCATTTAAATACTAAGTAAGGTCAACACTACTTAGTTTTCTAGTTCAGACAAAGTTACATAAACATATGGCAAATGTGCATATTTATGGAAGAAGGGTAGCGTTACATCAAGGTTCTACAGTCTTGTTGGGCATGGGAGCTTTTGGGGAATTTTGAGAAATCTTATATGCTTCTAGAAAGTGGTTGCGATAGCATAAGGGATGTATCTGGTCACAAACACTCATTTTACAAAAGGGCAAAAAAAGGAAGAAGGGAAGGAGAAAGAAAAATAAAAGAAACCTGAATATACGGTAGAGATGGGGACAGGGGCCTCAAAGTTAAACCCATCCTGTCTCTCTTTCTCTCTTCTACACAGGATTCATTCCCATATAACATAAACTTTTATCTGTGTCATAATATGTTCTCTATTTTCTCTTTTCTCCCACTTGGTCACTATGTTGCTTTGCCTAACACTTCTTGTTCCACCTTGTGAACTTTAGCTTTAGACCTAACTTTAGGTCCTGGTGTATTTTCTCCTCTATCAAGTCATCCGCTGTTCCTCTTCTATTATATTGTGTTGTCTGATTGATACTCCCTAGTTTCTCTCCTTGTCAAGTGTAGAAAGTAAGATCTATCCTTTCCTTCTTTTTTCATATGTGTGTCTGAGAACCCTTCAAAGTGCAGCACTATCTTCTAGTGGACTCCCCTCTTTGCTATCTAAGAATGTTTATGACTTTTGTGGTCCAGAAGTATTCTGGGAAATAAAAATGTCAGACACCCAGACAACTTCAGACTGAGTTGCTCTTAGTATCTGAATTTTACTTTAAAAGTTTAGAACCAAAGAAATAGAACCAGGAGGATGCCTGGCAAGGTCAATAGAACTTCCTTGTCTACTTTATCAAGATACAAGATTTTTCCTTGTAAGTTCAAGTGTGTTCCAGCTATAACAAAAGCACAGGTTGGTTCTATCCACACCAGCTCTTCTTCCTGTACTGTGCTCTGTGGATTAATTTGCCTTTGGGATTCACTAGTTATTTCTGGGTGTTTGACTACTTTGTGAAAAGAGGTGTGTGTGTGTTTGAGGGGGGGGGAGGGAAGAGAGAGAGAGAGAGAGAGAGAGAGAGAGAGCGAGAGAGAGAGAGAGAGATAGAGATAGAGAGAGAGAGAGAGAGAGAGAGAGAGAGAGAGAATATATATTCATGCATAACTCACACAATGACCTTATTTTAATTTTAATGTATTAAATGACCTAGGTCTACAATTTTCCTACGTTCACTTTCCCATTTTTGCTTGGAAGGATTTTGATTCTGCGATTACTAGTACTCATCCTTGGAATGATTACACTTAATGAGAGTGGAAGGAACTATCAGCCTCCCCCTCGCCACTGCTGCCTCTACAATCGCTTGCCTACACATGTGGAATAATTACAGGGGGGAGGTTGGAGAAAGCTTGGCACCTTCCGCCAACATCATCCCAATTCTCCTCTGGGGTGACTCATCCTGAAAACTCTCGCTGTGGCACTGATAGAAGTCTTATCACCTCTGCTAGTGATGTCTGAAAATCTGCATCTCCATCTGCAACACAACAGAAGCCTCTGTCTCGAAGGGGTGCAAATTCACCCTCTGAAGCAGACACCAGCTACTGAGTTGAGTTCTGCCTGTCTGAAATTAGAGCAGGAAAGCAAACTCTGTCTTAATCACAGTAAGATTTTATTTTAGCAAAGAAAGATATTAGATGCCGAAGAAGGCTGTAATATTACCAAGCCACCCCCTGAAAACCATACTTTAAAGTTTTGGAAAACATTTTCCCCTTTCCGCCTTAATATTATTTTATTTGTCTTGACTGAATACAGCTAGAATTTCTGATCCTGGTTTGATGCAGATTAACCAGTAAATGTCATGCCAAACAGAAGAGCTGATTGCTTTATTATCCTCAAATCCATGAGGGAGACAAGAAATTCTCCTTCAGATGAAGCCTAATTAAAATGGTGGATGGCTGTCACGCCTTGACAGCTAGAAGGAGATATGCAGGTCGACAGAGGGTGGCCTTGGTCCCTAAAGCATCATTTAACCTCTTAACGGATGTAATTCTTTCAGATCTTTACTGCACGACTGACTGAAATGGTTTGCAGTCATAGGGAGCATAATGCAAATATAATTACTAGCAGAAGATGATTGAATGTAGAGGTTTAGTTTGGTTGGTGTTCCTTGGGCTCAGTCAGAGATTCTGTTTAAAAATCTACTTCCTACCGACTTTTTTATGGACTAAGGCACTAAGTCACGATTAACTGTATCACAGTATATTGATCTATATTTACACCTTCTAATTTGGTTTCACTGAAGCTTTGCTCACAACACATGCTATGTTAAAGGCACACAAACCATAATTATAGCTAGGTAATTGTCACATACAAACCTAGCTAGGATTGTTTATATTGACTTATCTGTGCTGTGATGCAGGGTATATATCTGACAGTAACACAAGCTACTGACTGAGATCTTGGAAGACTAAGAAAAGCAAAACTAGAAATGTATTAAATAATGACCAAGATACTGACTGTTTTTTCATCAACATTTAGTCTGGAAAAATGGACATGGGAAGTTGGAATCTTCCAATATTATCTTAGCCACCTATACTGAATATAATGGATAATGGAAGATTCCTCACATCAATCTGGATATTTCTCCCCGAATCTCCCATTCGTGCAATTTCTTGTTAAAATCTTAGAGAATTAGTGTAAATGAATTACTTTTTGTCATAGTAATTATATTCCGGGATTGAGTATATTATCCATATGGATTCTGTATGAGTTGAGGACTCCCTGTAACTCATTGTAATATCCACTTTCTACATTGATTTGAATATAACTCAAGGATCACTGCATGCTTTACTCTTAATTAAGGATTAATTACCTAGGTATACATGCCAACCATTGCTGTCTCAGGAGAGAGCTTCATCAAGAGATAAGGCATGTCTGACTTAAGTGGTGGTACACTCATAGTGCTAGTTGATGTTGGAGGTGGTGATTAGCTTTTATACTTTTATCTTTCCTTGGATAGCTGAAGTTTATCCTGTTTGAATATCTTAATGTTATCCCCGCAGCAATCCTGTGAGAAAGATTGGGCTGAGAATGTGAATGAGCCAAAGTCACATAGCAGGTTTCCTAACTACAGGTAGTCCTCAACTTATGACTACGACTGAGCCCAGCATTTCTTCTGCTAAGCAAAAGATTTGTTAAGCGAATTTTGCCCCATTGTACGATCTTTCTTTCGTTAAGTTGCTAAGTGAATCACTGCGGTTGTGAAGTTAATAACACGGTTGTAAAGTGGATCTGGCTTCCTCATTGACTTTGCTTGTCAGAAGGTCCCAAAAGGGGAATTGCATCATCCCAGGACACCGCAGCCATCATAAATATGAGCCAAGCATCGGCATTCTGATCAGGTGACCATGAGGATGGTGCCACGGTCCTGTCTGTGAAAAGCGGTCGTATGTCACTTTTTCCACTGAAGTTGTGTAACTTTGAACGGTCACTAAATGAACTGTTGTAAGTCGAGGACTACCTGTATACCTGTGGACTGTCTGAAAGCTAATGTGTGCCATGTTACCAGCACCGGGAAGCATCCGGGATCATATGAGAATACTCAAGTCTTAAGGTCTGGTTTTATTTGGTTCCCTTCATCTCAAACTCTGCCATATTGTGACTTGGGATATTTTATGAATCTCGCCATGATACTTTTTAAACTGTGGAGATGACTTGCCATTATATATGAGCCCACTCAGGTTGTAGTGTGTTTAATAAACAGTAGTTAAAGTGTGGCACAATGCAGTGTTGAAGTTAAAAGTCTGTTGGCTGCTCAATAAACTTTGAGATGCAGTAATGGCAGTCTGTAAACTCTTAGGGTGTTGCATTAAGCAAATCTGAACCATATTCTCCTCCAAGTTCTGCTAAGTTAAAAGTATCAGTACAGACATAGATTAAGGGTGTTTCTGAGTGTATGTGCTGCCGAAACTGGATTTGGGCTTTTGTGGACTTGTGGTTTCAGTTCCTTCTGATACTACAGGGAGATGCTTTGAATACATGGGTGGGAGCGTCAGATATAAATAGTGATTGGTTTGTTTTGAGCAATGCATTTTAATACTGGGGTGGAGTTCTGAAGCAGGATCAACCAGTTCAGATACTGGAGGAACTCCTTTCAGCATAGAGCTTGCATACTGCCAAAGTGCTGATGCTATTTCCAGAGAAAAAAAACTGCCTTTCCATCAGCAGCTCCTCATCTGTGACATTCCTGAGTGCAGCGTTGTAATCCCGTGGCTATAATACGAATACAAATGTAAATTCCTTGAGACAAAAATGGCATTGTTCAGGTATGAAATAAAAGGCTGATTGCCTCCATGTATTTGCATCATGGCATGGGGCTTGACTTACAAAACCTGAGGATCTTGTTACCATTGAATGCCATCATGGTCTGGGAAGGAGGAAGAAACCAGAATACAAATATCAGTGATCCCGATAGCTGGGCAATACTCTGTTGTTTTTCACTCTAAACCTTACCTTGAAAATATCCAGGAAAACCACTGCACTGTCCCCAATGTATTCCATGCGGCTTCCCTAACCGCTTTCTTGTTTCTGTTCCTCCCCTCCAATCTCCTTATAGTTGCCCTGACATATCCTAGAAATTAACATGCTAAGTCGGCTGTCCATCTCTGCTTCAAACTCAGCAATGATGCTTCTTCCTCCCCCAGTGGAATTGGGTTCTGTGAAAGTCAAAAGAGTAAAAGTACCAGTGCAGTAGAATGGGACAAAGAATTTGGAAAAAAATCTCTTGCATTAAGAGCTTTCCAAGATTTATGGGGTCACCTTTATGTTTGCCTTGTTCAGTAGAGAGATGTGTGTGCTTGGCCGCTTCACCCTATTTTTTTGAGTCTTTAAGAAGATAAAGAACGTCATTTGAAATAAGTCTAGTGTTTATCAGTTTTTCTGAAGTCAGCCTATTCTTAATATTTACTAGAATGTTTTCTATAAGTTTTTGATTATATTTTCTCAAAGCAATGTTGTTCCAAACAGTACTTGGATAAGGATTGTTCCATGGACCACTAGGGCTTTTTAAAGTGAAGATCCAAAATGGCTAAATCTAAGCTTCTCTGCAGACTGATTGTAGTTTACTTCGAAATATATTTTTTCTTGCTGTTATCTAATTGTGAATTATAGGTGAAGATTTACTTAAGGGCAAACAAGATTGTATTTTTTGAAAGGGCTAAAATATAAACTAAAGTATGCTTGCCAAAAAAGTACACAAAGATTTCAATGCTGATTATCACATAGCTTTGTTTCACTAAAAATGTTTGCACTACTATAATAGAACCTCATTGTTTCCTTAAAAGGATGTACAGGAAGGATCTATAATAAAACATTTCAGAGTGGAATGCTCCTACTTAGGGTTTCTACCTCTGAATTCTATATCTTATTCATCTTTGTGATGCAAACTATCTTATCCATGTTCAACTTTACTAAAGGAACACATTTGTGGCACAAGATATATCTGTGCAAAACCCTTTTTGGCCACAGCTGCTATGTGTTCCTTGAACAAGCGTTGCAAGTTGATGAAGACCCCTAAATTATACATCAAGGGGAGATGACCAGATAGTCACCTCCTCTCCAAATTTTTAACACATCAAGTGAGAAGAGGGTGAGATATCAGTGCCATCCCCTTAAGTCCAAGGATGAATGATCTCTGGATGCAGGGAGTCCAAATACCTCTAGCTACTCAGACTAGCAGGGTTGGACTTGAGCCTGTTTCTTCCCACTCAGACTCCTATGACTTTTAGACCCTGAGACGCTTCATTGGCAGCATAATTTAGACCAGTGGCCTCCCAAACTTTTGGGCACCAGGGACCAGTTCCATGGAAAAAGGGTTTTCTGCAGACAGGGGTATGTGTGGTTTTGCATACTGTCTGCATCTTGCGAATGGGGCTTGGCTTGTTTGTGTAGCCCAGTTGCTGGCCTGCTGCGGCCTGCTGCTGGTCAATGACCCGGGGATTTGGGGAACCCTGATTTAGACAGCTTGAGGTTGAGATCATCAGCATACTGGGAGTACCCTGAAGCAAAAGAGGACCTCCACTAGAGGCTTTATAGAGATATTGAAGAGAAGCCTTAAGACCATTGAGTCTCTCATCAGAGATGCCAAGCTTAATCTCTTACTCATGCATGCACACCTCATAGACACTGTCCTGAACTGACCATGGAGAAAGAAAGAGAACCACTGAAGCACAATGTCTCCCAAACCACAGGCCGACCAGAAGGTTGCTGTGGTTGATAGTGTCAAAGACCACTGAGAGATCAAGGAGAACAAGGGTAGCCTTAACAAGCCAGGAAAGAGGGTGAGAACTAATAAGTAAATGATTAAATTAGTAGTTTGGAGGATCGGGTCCATTTCCTCGGAAGCCACAAGTACAAACCTCAGCTAACCAGCTCAGACAGTGCTTGAGTAACCTCAGTAGGACTTGTCCAGTCAGAGTTCAACTCCCAAGAGAGTCCAAGCAATTTTGTGTGGCTGATTCAGATACTGGAGAATATTCTTCGCTATGACCCTTGCATTGCTCTTTGTGCTGCAGCCTTGGACTTTTCCCTTTTCAGGAGTAAAAAAACAAGGTGGTAGAAGTCCTCCTGGACTAATTTCTTAAAGTTTGGGGATGTGAAAAGGAATTACTTCTTTTCTTTTTTCTTTTTCTTTTTCCTGAAATCAGCATTTCAAAGCCGGTAATAACACTCATTGGTCTGTTCTGGGCTTCTCCTTTACATTTTGTATTTTTGCATCTGTCCTAGCCTGTTCAAGCTTCTCTCTTAGGAGGAATGGTTTGAGGAACACCTCATATTCTGGCAGAAGAGAAGAGCTACTATGATAGGACTATCATATTTGGCCTACGAATATCCAGACTTTTCCTCCCAATGTCAGCCAACGAAATTAGAGTAAATCTAGTGCTGCTCCGAATTTTTGCAGTCCAGATCTGGTAGCCATACATGATGGGCTGAATGGACAAATTCATATCACAGCATGATTCTGTAATTTTTCTGTTTTTCTAGGAGTTGAGTGTTTGGGTTTAATGCCCTTAAATCTGACTTACACTTTAGCCTTTAGTTTATGTAGCTCTTACTTCAGAACAGAAGAAAAAAAACGTGATGTCTGATTGGAGAACTTGTAGATTCAAGTGTCACAGAAAAGGCTTTATGTCAGGGATGGGCAATTACCAAGGGGCCACATAAGAAGCTGAGACTGTTGTAGAGGGCCACCGCTGCCCCGCCCGCAACTGCTGCCCTACCCCCTCCACCGATGCCACCTTCCCTGTGCCCCTCTCTCACCACAGGCCAGACTGGGACTGGTGAACCTGAAGTGGCCTGTGGGTCAAAAAACCTCCAGATCTGCTTCTGAGGCCTCAGGTTGCCAACCCCTGCAGGATTAAGCATTGCCCTCAGAGCACCCACATCACTGTGCAAAAATCATGAAGATACTGATCATTGATTAAGATATCTTATAAATATCCCAGTCCTGATTGGACTGTTTTAGTTTCCCTCTCCCTCCTGTGAGGAGCTGAAATGAAAGGACTTCTATTGGAAGATCATAGGAGTTCTGGAAAACATCATCTTCTTTTGTTACTTCATTTAATAAGGTTTCAGCGCGTATTAATCAAATAGCATTATGGAACTGCCAACTTCTGACTGCACCCATTTTCTTCTTTTTCTCTAGAATGATGTGTAAAACACAATTTTCATTCATTCTCTGTATTGCCTTCAAGCTTTATTTGGATGATACGGAAGAGGCCCAGGAGTGCAAGGCAGCTGCTTTGCTTGCTGCTTGCTTAATATCAGTATTGCATCAAGGAGATGATCTTCCTGTTTCACTGTGTACCTCAGAAACTCAATGCAAATTCTGATTTTGCTTTGCTCAGTATATTCTATATACAGGCTTTGATGCCTTCATCATAATATATAACATTTCTTTTAATAACACAAAAAGAAGATGGGAAACATACTTTACAGAGAAGGAAAACTTATCCAAGAGCATCCAGTGGGATTCTTTCAGGCGTAAGAACCTTGATCTGATTAAATCACAGTTTATGAATTGAGAACAAATATTGCTTCCTTGTCCAGTTTCAAAAAGATATGGTTAAACTATAGTTTCCAGTAATTAAAATAGGAAACTGTAGTTTAAAAGTGGTTTACAAAACAAAGAATATCTTGATTAGATTCCAACATTATGCCTACAGGCTCCATGTGAACCTTCTTTGGCTTCCACTAGACCCTGTATATCTCCAGAACACAACTCTTTTAAAAACTTACGGGTTTTTTCATAATTTGAATGGGTGTGTTTAATTAATTTGAGTTAGTGTTCAGCCTCTACATGGGGTTCCCCTTGGTTCTCACCCGGAGACTTCAACTGGTCCAGGATCCGGCCGCGCGGGGGACTATGGGGGCGAGAAGTCACTCCCATATTACTCCTCTCCTGCGCGAGCTGTACTGGCTCCCGGTGGTCTTCCGGGTGCACTTCAAGGTATTGGTTACTTTCTTCAAAGCGCTCCATGGCTTAGGACCTAGATATTTACAGGAAAGCGTATTACCACCCATTACCTCCCACCGTCCAGGGCACTCCCACAGAGAGGGCCTCATCCGGGTGCCGTCAGCCAAACAATGTCAGCTGGCAGCACCCAGAGGGAGAACCTTCTCTGTGGCTGCTCCTACCATGTGGAACGAACTCCCCCCGGAGATACGTACGATTCCTGACCTCCGTGCATTTCGCCGTGCCCTCAAAACCTATCTATTTGTTCAGGCTGGGCTGTCCTAGTTTCCTATTTTTTCCCCGCATTTGGGATTTGTTTTTTTTTTACTAATTACATCTTTGGGGTTTAGATTTTTAAATTTTAAATTTTTGAAATTTTTTATGGGCCTTATTTAATATCTCATTTTATTTGGTTTTAGTCTTTGCATATATGTATGTATTTTAATGGCTGTTCACCACTTCGAGTCCTTTGGGAGGAGGGCGGTATATAAATTTAATAAAATTAAATTAAATTAACCTTGGATTGTTCTTGGGGCCAAGTATTTCCTAGAACAGGAGTTCCCAACCCCTGGTTTCTGGCCAGACGCCAGTCCGTGGCATGCCAGCAACTGGTCCGTGGAAACAAGCCAAGCCACATCGGCAGGATGCAGGCAGCATACAAAGCCACACCCACTCCGGTCCCTGGAAAAATCTTTCTCCATGAAACCAGTCCCTGGTGCCCAAATGTTTGGGGCCACTGATCTAGAACAGCAGTCCCCTACTTTCCAGCTTTGCAGACTGGCAGGTGGGGAAGAGGGGATTGTTCCACATGTGTGTGTGTGTGTAGGCTCAGCTTCTGCTCGTGCCAGTGGAGCTGCATGCATACGCATGTGCTCAGTCACCACTTCCACGACCCGATTCTGAATGAGCTATGGCCCGGGGGCTGGGGACCCATGATCTCGAATTTGCCCTTAAGAACATGACTTTATTCTGTTATCTGTATATATAAATGTGAAATACCACTCACTGATTCATCACCAGATCTCCCAAACTATTCAAGCTGCAAACCTGAAATGTGGTAGATCTGTTCATCTTGGCATCTAGGCGCTCACTAAAAAAGGATTTTTCAAAATATTAATTTTTATGTGAGTTATTTGATTTTTTTAATTCCAGAAGTTGTGATTGGACAAAATATGGTTTGTTTCCTTTCTCCTCATTGGAGGGCTTTTGCAGCCTCTCATGATTGGAGGGCTTCCCTGTTTGGTTTTGAATTTTTCATTGAACAGTACTAATGGAGGGGTGAGGA
>JANHFO010002324.1:1202200-1217200 GCA_032468095.1 Pareas carinatus | reverse complement strand
TATTCAATTTAGTTAGCTGTATTGAAAATCCATATTACAATTTGTAAATCCTGTAGTACAACTTGAAGAATAATTTTGTAGCATATTAAATATATATTCCTTACCAAGGTTATGTAGCAAATAAATTATCTAATATCCATCCTGGAACTGGTAAAAACATAAGCAAATATGAATAAGGATGTGACAATATGCTGACAATGGTTTTCTCTAAGCTTGATTGCTTTCTTGAAGACGTTTCATTACCAGACTAGGTAACATCATCAGTGCTAGCAGTATTGCTAGCTAATAGTTTTGCTAATTTGCACTATTTGCTAATGTGCAATATTGCTAATCTGCTAACAGTTTTCTTATGACCTGTTTCCTTGATCCTTTCCTATCTTATCTCCAATAACCCTTTCTATTCTAATTTTACATGGCTTCATAGCTGAAAATCCCTACCTCTCCAGCGAGACTTCCCAGTCTATTCTTTTGCTTCATTTAGTTCTTTTTCCTTCAGAACCTTTCACCTCTGAGACCTTCGTATCTTCTCCAATCTTGCCTCATTCCTCATCCAAAACTCTTCTTCCATTATTCATATTATACCTTCTATCCATCAGTTCTCCATGAAATGTAATTTAACCATCTAATAATAAGAAATTTAGCCATTATTGTTTAAGAATCATACTCGTTGCATTGTAATTATCTAATATTCAAACATTTTATTCCAGAGTTCTTGCAAATAATTAACATGCCCTAAACAATGCTTTTTTAATTGTTTATTTAAAAATTGTACACCCAGAATTATGCAAAATACATTCCAATACTGATAGTAATTCTGGATTTTTGTACATGGTGAATGACCTTCGCTGAAGGAGAATGAGTGTCCTTGTGTGTGAGAGAGCTTTTGCTATTGTTGTTGGGCTTCTCAGGAGATCTTTATAGCAGTGATGGTGGTATCTTAATTAGATTTACACATTGGCTTTGGGAATATTGTTATACAATGATTTCCCTCCTGTCACTGGGGCAGTTTCAGAGAATAGCACTGGAAGGGCAGTCCTTTGATAGTCTTACTTGAGAGGTGCTTCAAAGAACCTTTTTGTCTCCAGTCTTTTTTAATATTTCTATGAAATCTTTGGCACAGGAGTTTGGGGTAAAGGGCTGTTTTGTCATGATTTTCAGACATGCTACAATTATACTGGATTAAAAAAACAGTGCAGAATGTTTTCAATGCTGGACAGGGAAGTGACCACCCCAAGGTATAGTGCAAGTTTAAGAGTTAGGGTCCTGGTAGGAAACATTATCTGAATTCAGGCAGATCAAATTGCTCAGAGAATCAGGGCACAGATTGGTTTCAAAAACTAGCACTTACCTAAATCAAAATGTCACAGAAACAGCTTCAGATTTGAATGAGCTCAAACTCAGCCATAGACTTTTAGGCTGAATGCTCCTGGTGTCCACCTAAAAACCTTGCTTAGGCTGGATTACAGTTAGGCTATTTAGGAACAACATCCTAATTCTAATACTAGAAGGTAGAACATAGAAATTCTCCAGTAATGGAGCACCCACAATTCTATAATTCTAATTAGATTACTACCTCCAAGGTGCTCTTCCTTGAAACCAGACATTTCTCATGTCTCCTTTTCTGGTACTCTTCTTGGAGACAGGACAGTAGACTCTTTCAGGTGTGTTAGCTGTGTCTTAGCTTCAGTGTTAGAATCTAGGACAGCAGTGTTAGTGATAGCAAAAGGCACTCCTATTAAGAGCTAGGACCCTGATACCCTCAGGATTGGTCTTGACTCTATTCTTATCCAGCTCCTTGGAAGAGAACGTATCAATAGGTGCCTCGGGACAGTAGACTTAGCCCTATTTCTATGTGACATCAGAATCAGGACAGATTGGCTGCAGCCTTCAATACAATAGTGGAATGGCTGAGAACCAGGGATAAAACTGAATCCCAGTAAGATGGAAATGCTTTAATTGAATGTGTCCCAAGAGCAAAAGTTGCCTGGGTTGTGGTCCCCCTAAAAGAAACAGGTATAAATCTGGGTTTTTGTCACTGGAATTTCAATGATCTCATTGGTTAGGAGCATCTACTGCTAACTGAGGCTGTACATCAGCTGCACTCATTCCTGGACACAGATAACTTGGCCACAATGCCTCGGCAACCTCAAGTTTGGAATGTTGTACTATGCTGTTTAGAAGCCACAATTACTGCATGCTTGCGTAATGCAATTCATTAAATTCTTACATTGTAGCCCAACCTAAGATTGCAGCATTCTAGCAACTAAGAACCAATGGATATTGTCCCATACTGAATGTGTAAAGGAGTAGATATGCTTTGATTTGTATTACATCTTTATGTAGGACAGAAGCATTCATATGTATATCATATGAATGGTTCAATAAAAAGAAGGAATGAAAGGTTTATTTTCTGTTGTCTCTTTGATGCCACTATAACACTTTAATATTTGTAGTGTATTGGGACGTCCATCTCTATAAAAGCCATAATATTCACCCGAATGGACTTCATTTCATTGCAGAATCTAATTTCCGAGATTCTTGCATATAGTTTAACTTTTGAATTCATCCAGGTGGAACGGGGTTAAATTTTCTCAGCTCTTAAATTTTGAATAGAAAAACAGATGTGCAGATTCCTCTTTCCTTATATATAACTGCTATTGGCGTAGTATTAAAAAAAACCTCCATGTTAATACCTCAAATTCAGTCCCAGATATGTGCAGATAGCTAACAAACCATCTATATTTAAGTCTCTTTTTCTAAAAAAAGGAAACAAAATCTAAGAAGAATCTGGAACACATTTATGAAGAAAGGGGAGGGTATAATGCATTCTCAGAGTTTGGAAAATATGTCTTGTTTCTCAAGCTGCAGAATAACTTTTGGGAAACTCTAGTATAATTGCTTTTTGATCAATATTATTTAAGACAGGACTACTAATTGGTTTTTGATCAATATTGTTTAAGGTGGGGCTACTGAGATAGCAGCTATTTCAAGAATTCTGTTTTTCACTTTACAAGTGACACCATTGGACTTACAAAGATAGAAACGGTTTTTATTGCTGCATTTTCTTATAATGTGAGATATATTCTTCAAACACGTGAATAGAGTAGTGCTCCTACAAACTTGTTGAGATTTAATTTGTGTAAGCAAAATACACATATTTTCAAAACTCTTAGTTGTGGCCCCTTCTTGTAATTATTTAAAGTGGTCATGCTTTTCCTACTGTGTGATCCTGGGACAAGGCATATCTATCCCAATAATTTGGTTGTTTCTTTTTATTTTTATGAATATGTAAAAAGACACCTTCTGTGCCTACCATGAGCTTATGTTAATAAACATGCTGGAATTCAGTCTATAATCCAGAGAACGCATGGGAACTGGCTTTATACAAGGGCAATTCGAGGAAAAACCTCCATTTGGTTATCAATGACAGACACATGCAGATATAGAACTTTTATTATACACATTAGAAAGCTATATTACATTACTTTTTGACATAATTGCCATTCAAATTGAGATACTTTTCATAACGTCTTACAAGGTTTGAAATTCCTTTTGCAAAGAAATCTCCCTTCTGGGAATGAAGCCACCCTGGAACAGCATCATGAAGTGCATTGTCATCATTGAAGTGATGAGGCACTTCCGATGTGGTGTTGATTCACGATAATGCTCGCCCGCACTCTGCTAGACACACTCAAGAACTTTTGAAGCAGTTCCGCTGGGATGTTTTTGATCACCCCCTCTATAGCCTAGATTTGGCGCTGAGCGACTACCACCTCTTCTGGCTTCATTTCCGGGACAGAGATTTCTTTACAGACGGAATTTCAAACCTTGTAAGATGTAGTCCCAATAGTAATAGTAACCTTGGGTGAAATCCCAAAACAACTGGAGCACCGCTTGAACACCATTGACATTGACAAATCCGCCATCAGTCAATTGTAAAAGGCAGCTTTACTGGGAACAGCTTCCATTCTGTGATGATATGTGTAATACCATCAGACATCCACATCTGCCTATCCCAGGTCCTTGGTAAGGATTCGATAGGTAGACAAAAATGCCAAATCCGGTCAGAACATCTGGCAGACTGTGCGATGAACAACAATAGCAATAACAATAAACATTATATGCCATCCATCTCACTGTTGAAGTGACTCTGGGCTGCAAGTTTTATATTTTTATGGTTGTGAACTGCTCTGAGCCTGTGATTGGAGCGTCATGTAAATTGTGTGAAATAACTAAATGCCTATTACTGAATAACTGTTCAGAGGTGTGAGATTGGAGAAAATGCTTCTTTGAAGAATCATCCAAATGCATTATTCTATATTTTGTTGTTAATAGAAGATCAAGGTCATGTTGTGTTAATTTATTTGTTCACTTTGTAGCCTTTTCAGAAGACTGCTGGAATAAAACAATTGTTTAGAACAGGGTTCTCAACCAGGGGTGCTTCTACTTCTTGGGAGTGCAAGACAGTATTCCAGAGGGGGGTGCAAAAACTTGGGTTTAGAAGTGAGTGTATATTCACTCTCACCGTCTTCAAACCAGGTATTACTTTTGTAAAGGGGTGCGAGAAAATATTGGAAGCATTCTAGGGGTGCGGGGTATAGAAAAAGTCAGGAACCACTGGTTTAGAACTAAGCTTAGAGTTTACAAAGGTTGATCAGTTTCCCTCCCCCAAATTACCTTCATCCACAGGATACTTTCCCAAGCTTGGAACTATCACTGTGAAAAGAATGTTGTTTATTCTGAACTGAATAATTGGCTGAAATGAAGATGTGTCATTGCTACTCAACACCAGCAAGGAGTTGCATTGGTCATGGTCTTGAAAGAATAGAATCCAGAAATAAGGGATAAAATGATCCAGGTAGCAAATGAGATTTTTAGCTGCTTGCCTGCCTTCAGTTGAGGTAGCAGATGTTTAATCAGTTTATTTGGCAAAATAATCTTATTTTGCCTTTCTCTTCTCTCTCCATTCCCCAACACTGTTCCCCCCCCCGAAAAGGAGTGTGATAGTCCAAACTATGACCTGCATAGCGTGAGAAGTGAATGGTAAGTTAGCGTGGAGAGTCTCACTGCAGCAGTTGACCATGCAGCCCAACTGGCTTTAGGTCAATGATAAGACTTTTTTCAGTGCTAAGACACTTTTTCCACTAGACTAGAGCAGTGATGGTGAACCTATGCCATATGTGCTGCAGTGGCCACGCAGAGCCGTCCCTGTTGGCACGCGAGTCAAGGTGCCCCAGCATCGCCCCAGAGCTGAGCATGCTCAGAAAGAGAGTAGTGGCATCGGACGATGACATCACAGGCTCAGAAAGAGTAACGATGCTTGCTGATGATGTCACAAGCTGCGACTTATTAGGTGTGATTTGTCTGGGCACTGAGTGCCTAGAAGGTTAGCCATCACTGGACTAGAACATTACATCGGAGTTCGAGAGAGAGAGAGAGAGAGAGAAAATACTGAAGTCTCTTTTTAAGTGGATAGTTTCAAGCACCAGGGAAATCAGATGATCCAGGCAGTTCCAATGAGTATAGGTTTTTGTATTAAGCTAGAAATGGCCATCTGAGTCTCCCTTCCTTTTCTGCTGAGTTTTTCCTGGAATATAGATGTACTGTATACTCTCTACAAGAAGCTGAACTTTTAACAAGCAAAGCAAATTGATGATAAATATAAGAGTCAATGGAATTCAAGGTGGACTGGACTTCGATCTGGTGTAGGCATGAAGGGACTCGAGACTGATGACAAGTTTGACCCCTCCCCTCTCTTGGATTCAGCTCGGTCATCTCTTACAAGCACAGCTTGAAGATCAGTCTTCCTCAATCCGTGCCTTGAAATTGGACTGGATTGAACTCCCCAAATTCCCAATTAACATGAGAATCCACCATATTTGGAAAGTATGGGTTAAGAAAGCTGCTGTTAATTGTTATCTGGCATTGAGAACAGAAGCAATTACAATGTTGTTCCCCATATTAGTATGTTTCCTTGGTGATACCAGAAACATCTTCAAGGACTCTGTTTTATAATCTTCTCTTTGCAGTGCTTCTGATTCAATGAAATGTAATGGTGAATTTCATCTTTACCTACTGGTAAATATTTGTATTTTTTAAATTCTTGTTTTTATAATTGAGTGTTTTTAAAGTACTTCCTTGTATATGGTTTTTTTGTGTGTTGATAAGGTTGTTTTATTAGTATGCATCTAGACATAATCATTTCTAAAATATAAATCTTTTTACAGGAATCGTAATGTTGATTTTTCTTTTACTTCATTTTATGAATTATGGATTCTTAATTTATGAATTTGATACACAATCATTTTAAATAAACAGTAGCACTGTAAATAAATCCTTGAATATATTCTTGTGTGGTTGTTTTTGTTCCAACTACCAAACAAGATAAACCTGAGTTTCGATTTGGGTCCTAAGACAAGCATATGCCTATCTAACTGGAGGCGGGGGATGGGAAATCTCTAGTAAGTGCATTCAGAATTGTCACAGTCCTAGTTTCATACCTTGAAATATCATTTTTTTTCTTTCAAGTGGCAGAAAATCCTTGTAACATTTATTTTCCTAGTGAATTAATTCATGTATTCGCCCTTCTTTAACAATCTGGATGGTGGTTCCTTATCCTCTGGGAAAACATTTCAAATGTGGGGAAGAGATGGGGGAAAAGAACATAAAAAAATTAGTGAAGTGGCCAATCAATTTGCAAGCCCCTTGAACCTTTAGAAAGGTATTAAAAATGAATTTAGGCCAGAATTGAGTATGTTTTTGAAGATGCTTTGGCACTGAGGGAGAATAGACTTGAAAGTTTGAAAACAAAGTTTGTTTCCCGCATTTGTTGTGGGGAAAGCTATAGAGAAGAAATAAAGTCGAGGTGGGCTTTGTTAAGTATCACCAGCTTTTCTGGCTTGTATCAAATGAGAAAAATTTGGAGCAAATTATAAAATGACTGCCTAGCTATCAAAGTTAGGAGTAGGTTGCCTAATTAAAAGACATAAAAGGTTGGAACTCCAAATGCCAAGCTTCTATTTCAAACCAATACAGCTAAACTATAAACTAAAGACTAAACTAAAAACTGAACTAAAATGAAACTATAAACTAAATTAATTTTGTGGAATGAAAGCCGATGAGCCTAGAATTTCAACTACTGGCCAGAGAATCACTTTTCCTCTATACATTTCATCAAGATGTTGCCTGGACATGTTGTGCCATGGTTAGAGGCACATGGGAAAAGGCCCTAGGGCTGCGTTCTCTTGTGTCACTTAGATGAATTGGGTGGCCCTATAAATGGAATACAGAAATAAAGCAGGAAGCAGTCTATTAAAATAATGGAAATTTAATTCTAAACATCTCTGTGTAGAACTTCTCTGCTAGTCTCGGTCCACCCTAAAAGAAAAAGTGTCTAATCCCCAAAGGAGAACAATGTTCTCCTCCCTCTTTTTCTTGGATTTTCCTAAACTGATGCTTTCCCCTTTAGGGCTGGAGCTTTCACCCAGGAAGGGTTTGATGCCCATCTAAATGTGGGAAGGACAAGCAAGCAAGCAAGGATGCTGAGGGATGTGAAGGAGCACGGCCAGAGCTGTGAGGAGAAAAAACAACAACAGGCTTGGATATATGAGGAGAGGAACGAATCCGGGTAGACAAAAGAAGTCGGTCTTTCTTATGGATGCTTATTTGCATATAACTGAGAAGGAGGGCTTCAAGCAAAAGGCAAATGGCCTTTGAAATTCGTTTTGGAAGGTCTGAAGGGACACAGTTTCATGGGCACAGTTGGTGGCGGCGGCTGCTGTCATGGCACCCATGGGCGCTATGCTAAAGAGCACACTACTAGAGCTCTTGACAGGCTTTTAATGATGATGGTGATGTTTTTTTAAAAAATACCATGGATTCTGTGCTGAACTACTTGTTCTGTTACCAGGCTCTTTCCCTCAACCCTCTTATTATCTGACTCTGGTTTGCCATACAGCATGGTGACATTCAGGGATTAGCTTCTGGGCCTGAAAGAACAGAAATAGTTGTGATTCCTACCAAGCTCAGTTAGCAAATTCCTTGTCTCATTTGTGAGGTGCCATAATGACAAAGTGATTGAATGAGTTTGGAAACTGTGGAGCTACAGTAGGCAGGAGGACTTGTTCACAGCTTGTTCCACACAGTGAACAAAGAGCCTTTCTTTTCAATGATTATGAAGGGAAAGGGTTTAAGAACATAGTTCACTAACAGGAGGTAAGTGAACCCTTCCTAATTCTGAGCCCGGCTATCCTCCTCTTCCTGTAGGTGTGCGTATATATATATGTGTGTGTGTGTGTGTGTGTGTGTGTGGTTATTTGTATACCATCTTTATTAATTTCACAAATAACTCAATGCGGTGGACATATCCGACGTATCTTCCTCCTCCTACTTTCCCATGTGCGTGAGGCTTTTGCAAGGTTATTTTTAAACAAGAAAACCTGTTAATCACTCCAAGTATTTTAAATTTGGTCTCAGCGGGGCCTTGTTAAGCTTAGACTTGATTCTCCGCCACTCTCTGTCTATGCACACAGTCATACACTCTTTGTCAGCTGCCATAGTATTTATATAGAAAGCTTTAGTCTTCCATTTATTGACTATCAAGTAAGATAATCAGCAATCCATTCTGGGACAGTGTGTACAGGTGTAATGTTATAGAAGTACATGGCTACTGAAAAATTAAGATCCACAACCATGATGAGCCCAGATTTATTTAGGCTGGCTTAGAATCAAAGTTTGGGTTTTGGGTGGGATAAAAACAGCCATTTTTATCTGTGTCAAAATATCTCAGTATCGCAGAAAATATCTCAGCCACCAAGGTCCCACTGACAAGAAGATGTGGCCATAGGAAATTGGATCTTAATTCCCAGGTTGCTGACACCCAGTGATTCTTCATTTGAAGCTTCCTATCAGATGACTCAGATAAGAAAAGCTGCAATGAAGGTATGGTCAGGTGGCAGATTACAGCAACTGAAATCCATCCTGATGGCAGTTGGTTATTTTCCTGTCAGCAATTGTTTAATTTTAGTAATACTTGTCTGGTTTTTCTGGATTCTTTTGAGGTTTCAGTGATGTAGACAGGGTGTGTGAAGTGATTACCACTGACTCCTTTTTTCAACTCTTGGCTCTCTGCCCCTTATTTATTTGATTTAATTTGATTTATTTGCTGCCCATCTCCCTTCAGTGGTGTGGTGGCTCAGCGGTTAAGACTCTGGGTTTGTCATCTGGAAAGCCAGCAGCTCAGGTTCGAGACTCAAGCACTATGTGATGGGCTGAGCTCCCATCCTTGTCCCAGCTCCTGCCAACCTAGCAGTTTGAAAGCATGCAAATGCAAGTAGATAAATAGGTACCACTTCGGTGAGAAGGTAACAGCACTTATAGACATCATGCTGCTCACATGGCTGTGGAAATGTCTTTAATGGTCTTGAAAAAGAGATGAGCGCTGATTGGATCACTGAGGAATGGAGATGTAAAGTTGAGTATCGTCAGCTTACTGATGGTACCTCATTTCATGGTGGTGGATGATGTCACCCAGTGGCTTCATGTAGGCTTTTAAAAGGAGAGGAGAGAGTACCAAGCCTTGTATCATGCCACAGAGGAGTAGCCATGGACTGGACTTCATTCTCTATCAACACCAGTTAGAATCTACCTTGAAGAAAGGAGCCAAATCAGTTCAAGACTTGGCTCAAACCCACAGCTGCCCTCCAAAGATGCCATGATCAATGGTCCTAAATGCTGCTGAGAGGTCAAGGAAAACAAGTATAGATGCACCATCTGCATCCTGCTCTTGCCAGAGGTCATTGACCAGAGCAGCCAATGCTGTTTCTGTTCCATAATTAGGCATAAATCATGACTGGAAGGGGGCGAAATTATGCCTTGCTTCCATTCATTTTTGATTTTATTTTGTTTTACTGTGGCATCATGCTAGCCTTTTCTTAGCTTAAAAATAAACTTTATAGATTTACTGTGGTCATGAAACTATTCATGCTGATAATTTGTAATTTATATTTTTATTTGTTTCAATACGGTATAGCAAATTTTCTGTCTATACATCCATGTCATTTTTTCTTCCATTTTGATCTAGAAACTTAACACAGTTTTATTTTTTTAAATGTTTGCTTTGGTAGTTAATTTTCAGAGGAATGGAATAATCTGGGAAGCCCTTGCAAAACAATTGGAAAAGCTTTCAAACAAAGGAGTTCATTTTTTGTTATGTGACGTGTTTCTTATTTGCCTTGCAAATGTTTCCTAGAACTTATATATTTAAGCCAATTGCCCTTGTTCAGGTTGTTTATAGCCATGATAAACTAGAGGTTACTTTTCAGTAAAATAACATTCTTTAAAAAAGATCTTTAATTCTTGTAAACTCGCTAACGTCTATTTTATAGCAACAGGAGGAATTAAATTGTTCATCATTGTATCCCTTTTAGCTTTTTTATTGTCTCTCTGGAATGGTGTATAAAAGTGATTTATCTCTAAGAGTCTATTGATGGCTGATTTGTCAGAATGCCAAGCAATCAGGAATTCCCTAGCATTTTTTTCCATTTAGCTTGGCCTAGGATGCTCACAGTTTCCCAACTGAAATGGTGATTGAGTCTGTCCATGTATTGTGAGTTTAAGGAGTTTTCATTGTGTCCTTTAACTGCTAGTTTGTGTTCATGGATGCACTTAGCTAGTCTTCTGTCTATCTAGCCTATATAGTGGCTGTCATAGTCCTTACACTACATGTAAGGTGACATCTGCTTTTTCTTCTTGGGCTACTGAGTCTTTTGATTTATGTTGGATGTTTTGAAGGGCTTTAGTTGATCTGTATGCTACAGTGATGCCATGTGGTTGTAATGGCCGGATGGTTGTTTCTGATATGTTTATAATATATGGCAGTATGACCCTTTTCATAGCTTGTGTTGGTTATGCTTTGGTGGATTGAGTGGTCAGGCACTTTTTGATAAAATCACACACACGGGTATCCATCCACTTTGTTGGAAGATGTTGAATAGGGAATCTGTTTCCGTTTTCTGCTGCCCTGGGCTGCTTCGTTTTACTTATAATTGTCTGAATAATGTTCTTACACAGCTCCTCTTGTGGGAGATTGAATTATTACTTTGGTAATGGAGCACTTGATACAGGTCTCAATCCTGAAAGATCCTACAGAAAAGCCAGTTCTTTATAGTTTTCCAGAAGGGCATCAGAGTGAGGCTCATGTGTGGGATTGCTAGTCCTATGAGGTCTAACAAGGTTCCAGCTCCCTTCAACATTAACAATAAATTTTTGTAAGATTATACAGTGAGGGCATCTGTGTCCTTGCTTCATTTCCCAAGAACTCTACTTTAGAGAGACATTAAAAACTTGGTTTTTCAAAAAGCTAAGAACCAAGTTGTTTTGTGATCCCCATGGAGTGATAAAAGATGGTTGAAATTGTATTTATGTATTTCCCTATAGACGTATTTAATTTTTACACTTTTCACGTTCTGAGTGTTGGTTTTTATTGTATTTTTAAACTTCCTGTGTCCAAATTGGTGGCCATATAAGACAAATAAATAAATAGCCTTCAAGTTCCTATGCTTAACTAGGGCTTAAATGGATTGAAATATAACCCATTAAAAAAAATATTTAAATGGCATTCAACCAAATCAATTAACTTATTTAGCTGTGTTGTGTTTACAGATTTCATTGTATGTATCTCATATTTATTTGTTCTTCTTTTCATTTCTGGCAAACTGAATAGCTATATAAGAAAACTGTGGTGTCTGGAATTCCTATTGTATGTAACTGTATAGTTAAATCATAGAATGAGTTGTTAGAATACATCATTATCTTATAAAATGTCAGGGGTTTGGGTTTGTGTTGCCTGCGTATGTGCATGTGGGAGGATTCTCTTTGTAAGAATTCATGGGATAGTGGGTTAACCTCTTGTGTATTCATACATGTTGTATAGAAGGAGTAGAAAAACACAAATGGCCTTCACATTTAGATTGCTAATGTCTTTTGTTTTCTTATAGACAATCATGGAACAATTTAATCCCAGCCTCCGGAACTTCATATCCATGGGGAAGAACTATGAAAAGGCCTTGGCAGGTAAGTGAAATAACACTGTATACTTTGTCATGGCTGTAAGATGACAACTGTAGAAATGGCATCTCTTTTTTAACCTTTGGTGATGACAGAGGTGGGAAAAACTAGTACTATCTCTTGAAAGTGTTGTCAGCATCATTCTCGGTGTTAAAGAGGCTTTCAGCTATCACAGTCAAGCTACAAAGCACTTCTTTGAATTAAGTTACAAAGATAGTATTCTTTATGACATATGAGGCATGAAAGCTCTCTTAAGAAAGACTTCTTAGAGTGCTATAACAGAAGACATCTTCTTTACAGTTATGAGCCAGGAACAGGCTATTGGTTTAACAACAAGATAATCCGTTCTGTATTCTTCAGACTTACATTTTCTTAGACTCTCCAAATAATCATCTCTCTCTGTACCTTCTTAACACACTGTATCTTTTTTTAAAAATAACAGTTGCGGACTTTCAGTATGCAGTCTTATTTTTAAAGTGGGTTAGTGGAGATATGCAAAAATCTTGAGTTAAAATGTCTTTGAAGTTGTAACGCCCTACATAAAGTTTGGAATAATTGTTTTGAGTGCCAGATGACCCATTTCAAGTTCAAAACAGGCATCTCAATCATTTTTAAAGCATTTAAAGTTCAGTGACATATAAGATCAAAGATTTGAGTTAAACTTAGACAAGACTGATTTCATGTTGTCAACTTTAGCCAGTGGGTTCATTGCAACTTTATTCAGATTAGACATAATGGAACTGATGAATACTTTATTTAAATCTTACAACTTCAAGGTTCAGGTAGTCTTCAATGACCAGTTGCTTAATAACTGTTTGTAATTGCTTCAGCTTTGGAAAGGGTGCCTGTAAAGCTCTTCTGAGTACGTAAAATGTCATACTGGTCTCCCACGGTCACATGACTGCTTTGCAACTGGCTCACGTTTATGATTGATTACAGCTTCCAGGTTATTGCAATTTGTGATTTTTTGCCAGTTTTCAGCGGAAAACAGCAAAAAACGCCAGTTGGATATGCTGAATTTATTTAACAATCAAGTGGTTCACTTAATGACTGTGGTGACTCACTGTGGTAACCGTTATAAAAACAATTGTATAATCAGGTCATATGGCGATCCATGTTATGACCACCCTGATTTATGGCCAAAATTCCAGATGCAATTGTGGTCATAAATCAAAGACTACCTTTATTTCACATCAGCCTTTATAACAAGGTCTATGACAATTCACTGCGGCCAACTCACCACAGCCAACGTACCACCAGACAACTCACCATGGCCAACTTACCGTGGGTAACTTGCTGCCGAGCAAGAGTTACACCAATATCAAAGAAATGGTGGAATAGCATCAATAAAAAAAGGATGCAAAAAGAGGAACAGAATGAAATGTGAATGACAAAATGAAAATACTTTTTTAAAATTTACTCTAAAAAATCAAATTGAATTGCTGAAATTGTCCCATGGCGGGTTGTTCTGCAGTGAGTTGGCTGTGATGAGTTGTCCCATGGTTTGGCTGTGGCAACCTGGCCATGGCTAGTTGGCTGTGGTGAGTTGTCCCATTCTGTTTATAATAGATGTAATCATGACAGGTTTCCTAGGCAAGTTGCATCCAATGTTGTAGAGAAAAACAGAGGTCAAGTTGGTGAAGGAATGCAAGAACTGTTAACAAACAAAGGAGTAAATGTCTGTGAGAGGCCAATGTTCCAGCCCTCAGACAGGCAGAAGCATGAGAACCAGATCAAAATACTCAGAATGACCACTTCTTGATTCTACATAATGTAGGTGTAGCAACCACGCACATCCTATATTATATTATATTTCAGAAAGCTGTCCTTTAGATTTATTTATTTTTCAAAAATTCACATTTGTCCTTTGTTTTGGTTATTTAGCTTTTACTGTACAAACGGGCCACTTAAACCACATTCATGTAAAAAATATGGAAATATGGAATTGTCCTTTTAAAATAAATTTAATATGTTCTGTCTGATTTTGAATATTATTATTAGAATATGCATTTTTGTAAAGTTGATTGGTTTTTTGCTCTTGAATTTACAAGAAAAATAAAGCTATAAACATAAACAATTACAATTTTTATCATTATAAGCCTTTTTCCAGATTTTTCCCTTTTTTCTGGTTTGTTTTTTATTTTTTCCAAGAAAATATGGTCACCATAAGGTAGAGGGAAATATTGGCAGACTTTCAAGATTTTAATATTATTATATCCTACACAATATGATAGAGTTCTAGTAGTCCTTGTGGTATATGCTTCCTGACTTGGCCTA
Source organism: Pareas carinatus (assembly GCA_032468095.1). Classification (NCBI taxonomy): domain Eukaryota; kingdom Metazoa; phylum Chordata; class Lepidosauria; order Squamata; family Pareidae; genus Pareas; species Pareas carinatus. The sequence continues at coordinate 1,202,857 of JANHFO010002324.1, read as the reverse complement.
CCTCAAAGGGCTGACAGAAGTTGACTCCTGCTTATGAAAAGAGAAGCTTCAATAAAAGACACCAAATAGAAGGGCTGGAGCTACCAAGATCTGAAATAAATAAAGATCCACAGACTATGGGTAAAGGTAAAGGTTCATCTCGCACATGCATGCTAGTCGTGTCCAGCTCTGGGGGTGGTGCTCATTTCTGATTCTAAGTTGAGGAGCCAACACTGTCCAAAGACGTCCCCAGGGTCATGTGACAGGCATGCCTGAACGCCTACGGCGCACGGAGCGCTGTTACCTTCCCACTGATGTGGTCCCTATTTTTCTACTTCTATTTTTACATGCTTTCGAACTGCTCGGTTGGCAGAAACTGGGCCGAGTAACGAGAGCTCACTCCATTATGTGACCCTAGGGATTTGAACTGCCGACATTCCAATCGACAAGCTCAGCCTCTTAGCCCCTGAGGAGCCCCTGTTATTCAAATACTCTGGAGATCCCTTATGTATCCAAAGCTGAGAAATGGATTAGGAAAAGTCCATGCCCATATACAAGCAGGAGAAAGAGATGGAGAGAGAACCCTGGTGTTGATACATAATTTAGTTTAGTTTAATTTATTTGAATTTATACCCCGCCCTTCTCCCGCAGGACTCAGGGCGGCTAACAGGCCTAATA
>JANHFO010002324.1:1183730-1193750 GCA_032468095.1 Pareas carinatus | reverse complement strand
TCTCACTCTGGTCAATCCTGCTTCCACAATCCGCATCCGAAGCCACTCGTCCTTCTTTCGCAATGCTCCTAATCCATTGGGCACATTGGCTTGGGCGACAAGCCTCAAACGGCAGCGCCCAGAACTGCCTCACCCTCCAGGGTCCTCGGGCACGCCAGCATCGGCCCCCGGCCCTAAAATTCAGCCAGTGGCCCCTGACGAGCCACCCTAGGGGATGTCTTATTTTTACATGAAAAAGAATACGGTACATACCATGTGCTTGACTGCTGCCCCGCGTGTGACTCACTGTTTAATTGTGAGTCAGCCAGGCTCCCTCAGGGCAGAGCAATCAGCCAGCGGCAGCTTGTCCTGGTGGCGGCGTGGGCTCTCTGATTAAAAGAGACCTCGCACTTCCTGTCTGCTCTGGCTGCGCTGTGGCCAACAGTGAGCTGCGCAGCGGCGCCCGCCACTATGGTCCAGAGTCCAGAGTTACGGTAGCTTCGGGGGGCCTTATTGGTTAGGTAGGTTATTTTGGGGGGATGTCTTACTTTCGGGGAAACAGGGTAGACCAAATTGGCCTTTGAAATTGAAAGGTCAATTAAATCACAACGAGCCATCTGCAGTCACTAGGAGTAAAAAATGACCCAAATGTACAAAAAGTATACTTTATTGTTGTTGAGCTGCTAAGTGCCAAAAAACTGATTGATGCATGGTGTGGTAAAATATAGTCTGGTTTCCCAGGCAAGAGAAAATGCATTTCAGAGGAATGTAAGAAAGAGGAAAGTTTTAGATAGTTTGGTTGAGAGGACGAGGGTCAATTCAGCTCCTCCCTAGGGGTTCTCAGAGTATACTTTTAATGATGTAAGAAGTTTGCTTTAGTTTGGCAATGTACAAATATATATTAATATAGTGATAAAAATCTATCAAAATGTTCAATAAATTATAGGAAACAAATATAAAACCATAGTGTCAAATATCACTGAACTACAAAATATTCATTACATACAATTACTTCCACCTACTACTGTTTCAGTAAATATAGTGAAGCATACAACTACTTCAAATTGCATATTTAAAAAGCCATGGTTTTAAAAATTTCCTGAATATTAAAATTGGGAGTGGGAGGACAGATTTTACTTTGTCTAATAGTGTCATAAGTAGCCAGACTTTAACCCCTATAGAACCTTAAAGGTGATTTACCAGCATTGTGAACTGCACTTGGAAACAAACTGGCAATCAATACAGATCCTTCAGTATTGCTGTTTCATGACACTATCAGGTGTTCCAATCAATATAGGGACTGCTCGATTTTGCACTACAGTAGTTGCAATTCCTGGCTCATCTGAGTGATGAGAACACAGTGAGTCTAGCCAGTGTTGTCTTTTCAAGGGGTTCATGTGTTATTGCAGGCCCTTGACTAATAACCAGAAATAGGAATCTGGTTGAGAAGTGGCAGAGCTGACACTATAGAGACCTTTATCCACGTCCATGGTACTCACAATCTCAGATCTTCACAAGACAAAAGCTCAGTCATTTCCTTTGGAACTGTCCAGCTAGAATCCAGCTCTGCTTGGATCTGAGCAGTTTTATGTGCTACATCATAACCTTGAATTATACTTTGGGAAGTAAAGAGCAGGTCTAAGGCAGAATAACTCTATTGAACTCAGCAGTGTAAGTGATCTTAATAGCAGCTGCATATAATGTGGGTGTATTTCAAATTGGGTAAATCATTCTGCTGACTGTGTCCCAGCCTTTTAGTGCATCTATTTACTGTTTTCACTAGCCCAGTGTGATGTTAGTAAGTGTTCCAGTAGATGGTAAACAAAGCACTAAAGAGCAGTTGATACAAGAGTGCTGCTTTAATTTGTGAACTGCTGAAAACAATATTGGTTTAAAAACCAAAGAAAGCAGTATTTTTTAATAGAGCAGCTTGCTTTAGAACAATTTGGCTGAACTTCCATTTTAAAAATATTACCTTGGGCAAAGAGTTAAGAGACAAACTGACTAGCTTCTCATTTTGAATGAGTGAGTTATAGATTTTTCTGGTCTTTATATAGCTATAGAATATTTGAAAAGGATTTTGAGGAATTTAAAACTTTAATCAGCTATATAATCAGCTCTTGGACAAAGAGTTGAGAGGCAAACAAACTTATTTCCCACTTTGCGTGAGTGAATGATGCTTCTTTCTCATCTTTATATAGCTGTAGAACATTTGACAAAGGCTAGAGAAGAGTTTGATAAGCTGCTTCCATGTGTTCTAGATGTGAGTGATCTTCGTGCAGGTTATTGTCTCCATGATGTTGGCAAGAACAGTTCACGCATCTTCTGTGAATGATTGTGAAGTCAGTGTAGATCTTTAATTGCTTTAACATGTCTGATAAACTGTTCACTAGGAAGAAAATTGCATTTGTAATACTTATACTAAAACTACACTATTTCTGCTTTCAAATTTGTATGCTGTTATAAAATAGGTTTGTATATTAACAGGAAGTGTAACGTGAATCTTAAATGTATCAATTTATCTGAAGAACAGTAAAACGGTTGATAATCCAAACGTTCTGCTTAAGACCATAGGCAATCCGTGTTATTGAAGGAGCTAATATTCAATAAAGGTGATACTACTATCATTGATAAGAGTTTTTTAGGAACACTAATTGAGACCTTCAAATTAATGTTTAGAATTCAGTGTGTATGCGCTTTCCTTTCCAGCATGAGCTGTGTGTTCAGGAGGACTCCCAAACTTTAGGCTCTCCGGAATCCAAATCATTTTGAATTTCTTCAAGATGTATTCTTCCCAAGGCAGGATAAATAATTTAATTCAGCCACTATGCCAAGTCACATACAGCATTAACTATATTTTGAGTTAGTTATCAAAATGATTTTGATTTTGATTTGCTAGCTGATCATAAGCTTTGATTTGCCAGTTGGAACATCATGCTGGATTGATATGGTGTCTGTATTCCATCTCAATTATTTCATAAATATCTTTATTTGCTTGAAACTTCACAGTAGCAGATGGTGCTTCTTCAATTAAGCCTTACTTCACTAGTTTCATAGCAGTGAATATTTAACAAAAGAAATGCCAACTCTATTCAAAGCAACAATGCAGTAATACACTATAATCAAAATTTTAATGTAATTTAATACAAAATATCTGGCAAACCATAATTCAGATGTAAGATGAATGCTCTGCCCTAGGACTGCCAGTAGAAATATATAATCTAATCATTCTTTGTAAATACTCCATTTTCTGCATGTTTAGAAGAAAAAGTCTGAGTTCTTCATTGACTTCCTAAACAACTTACTTTAATTTTATCAGAATGTAAATTAAATTAATCAGGATTTTCTGTGAATCTTGAGCATATTGTTCTGTCAAAGGAAGTACTTTTTTATCTCTGAGTACCATGTTACGATGAGTACCATGTTAGATATGCTCTCTATTCTTCATTCAAATTGTGAGTACTTGGAATTAATGTTCTGACCTTCAGTGTTGCAAACTTACACAGTCTCCTTTAGTTCCTGAAAATAGAATGGACAGCTTAACCTAACTGTTGTAGCTTTTGGCCTTACCCAAACAGCCCTTGTTTAGGAAATTGTTTCAAATTTCATGCAAGAAATACTGTGTATTGCCTTTCTTCATGATACTGTGTGGCAAAAAAGGAAGACGGTACCAGGAAAATAAAAAAGAGAATATGCTAACATAGATGTGGGGCAGGGGATATCCATCTTATGGTTTCTTCATCCACTTTTGATTTTGGGTCTACTCATCTCTTGCTTCAGACTCATCCATTAAAGATCTTCTCCCCTCTTCAAGTGGGAATACAACTCATGATAGAAAAGAGGTTCCTCATCCTCCAGCAGTAGCAGTCCTAGGAAAAAACTTGAACAGCTTCCCATGGGGCCCAAAACTTGGCATAATATTCTTTGTGAGGTAGATGTAGCAGCTGTAGCAGCTGGTAGAATGCATTATAGATTTTGAACCATGAGCATAATTCAGGAAAAAGACTTAGGGACACAGAACTTCATTACATCCCTACCATTTTCTTCTCCTGAAAACTCTACTGTATATAAAAACATGGCAATATCATACAAGACTTCATACATCTTCTGAAAAGCCAGACGCATCAGTGTTTCAATAAATTCTTGTCAATATAGGGAGAGTTTGCTTGGGTTTCCCCGAAATCTTTTCGTACTTTTCTAATCCCCATCAAGCAACCACCCACATTTAATCTTTCCTTCTTGCTCAGTTCCCAAATCCACTCCCCCATCATTCTTCTAAATAAATGCGCCAGACTGCATGATTGGGTACAATGAAAGTCATAATGCAGCCTTCTGGCTCCAATAAACTCTCCAGTTTCAGGAGTATTTAGGGAATCATCTTGAACTACAAGCTGTTAGAACTCCAAAAAGTCTTTCCAGACACTTTGCTAATCTAATATACGCACAGTGGTGTTTCCTTTTGTCCTAAGTCAACAACACATTTGGGTTCAATTGCAGCCGTGTGCAGATACATGACATTTCCTGAAGAGCAGCAGAGTGAAGTGCTCTTTTTTTCCCCTCTCCAACTGGCCTCTAAGGAGCCTTTTATCTGTTTTAAAAACACCCTGTGGAGAAAAATGCCAGTTCTGTGTCTTTTTGTACTTTCTTTTCTTCAGTGAGTAAAGCATTTAAGTGTACTGCTTTTTCTGCCTTGAAGAAATCAGGGAGAGAATTCAGGGCTCTCCATTAGCTTCAGCTAATCCTCAGAGAACTGGGGCATCCTATTTTGACTACAGGATATACCTTGAGAAGCTAGTTGTGGAACTGTGTTGCATTTTCTCGTTCTTTTGGATGTACAAGCAATCCTCAACTTAGGATCACAATTTAGCCCAGCATTTCTGTTGTTAGGCAAGACACTTGTTAAGTGAGTTTTGTCCCAGTTTATGACTTTTCTTGCCACAGATGCTAAGTGAGTCACTACAGTTGATAAGTTAGTAGTATGGTTGTGAAGTGAATTTGACTTCCCTATTGACTTTGCTCATGAGAAGGTCGCAAAAGGTGATCATATGCCCTTGGGACACAGCAACCATCATAAATATGAACCAGTTGCTAAGCGGCTGAATTTTGATCACATGATTATGGGAATGCTGCAAAGGTCATAACTGTGAAAAACAGTCACAAGTCACACTTTTCAACTTTGTAACTTTGAACAGTCACTTAATGAACTGTTGAGGGTTAGGGTTAGGTTGAGCACTTCCTGTACTTGCTTTATTGGCATACATCTATAGCAATAAACGCGAAAACGATTCTCCCCACTCACTCATTCACTATTCACTCACTGATTGTCTGACTCATCACTATATCTCAAAAACCATCAAAGCTACACTAATGAAGCTTCCTACATACCTTGACTTCCCATCTAGAACCAAACTGTAACAAAAATTTCTGAACAAAATTAATTTTTTAGCCAGTTATTTCACATTAATTGAAAAGGGGAGAAGCCAATGGCCAAACATAGCCGTCTGCGCACGCGCAAAAACCGATCTGTTCTTTCAAAAACCCCGATCAATCTATTTCCAAGCAAGGAAGGAGATACTGCTCTGGACATACGAGACCAAAAAAACCAGCTAACAACGATGAGATGATCGAGGAGAATGCACAGGCAAGGTTTGTCAAAAGCTTCAAACACAAGTCTGAAATACACTGAAAAAAACAGTTCAGTCCCGAAAAAAATACCTCAACACAAACCAAAAAAATTTGCTACACAACCTCTCAAACACCCTAACCAGCTCAGTCCCAAAAAACCAGCTGTCCTGAAAAAAATACCTCAACCTCAACACACACACAAAAAAAACCTACACAGCTTCTTCTAAAAACACACTCAACACAAAACAAACAAACACGCTACACACCGCAAACTAACCAATGTTTTACCCCACTAACTATTCTTTTTCACAAAGATAAAACTTGTGAATTCCAGTATATTGAATGGATGTAAGTTTGTTAAATTAAGGAGTATCTTCTGCGTGTGATTCACTGGTCTTTTAAGAAATGTTACCAGTTGTTAGCCAGTTCCCCTGGCAAAGAGGAATAGTTCTCAAGTCACGTGTCACCTTGGCTTTACCCCTCAAATTTTTCTCTGGTTCACTATTTTTAAGTTACTTTCTATTTTTTTTTAAAAAAAATTGATATGGCAAGTGGCAATTTTTTAATTCAAAATTTTTGAAGAAAATCAGTATGTAATTTGAATAAATTTTACTCTTTCTAAAATGTAGATTTCCTGTTTTGTTAATGGCATCTTGGGTTCATCAGCATTTCCTCCATTCTGTTTATATGTTATATAATTTGGAGAATAGGAAGCTAAACTTCAGTTTGATGTGAATGTTTTTATATTGGACTTCTGTAATATATTTTTTATTGGCAGAGATGCTTTTAGCTATTTATAAATGGAAAAAACTTTAGTTACTTAAGGCAGTGACTTTAATTATGAATTTTTGGAAGTTTAAATTTCTAAGAATACTTTATTGTTTGCGTACTTACGATGATCAAACAGCTTGTGCAACTCATGTCATTTCTACTAATCAACGTCATGAATTTTTATAGCTAAATTACATTTCTTAAAAATTTAGAGAGGACAGCAGAAATGTAGAAACAAATATTCCTGTGTGTAGATTGGTGGAGCTTTTATTGAAGGGTTTGAGAGAGTTTTAAGAGTTGAGTCACCTTTCATGGGTATGACTTTACCATTCTTTTACTCTTAGTTGTTTCACTTAGTCATTGGCATCTTGCCAGTTACTATAGCACCGGCAGAATAGAGAAAACACCTGAATCAAACAAATGTCAGGTTTGCCTTTCTGAAGATTTGTTCTGCCAGCTACATTTTCAAAAATATAATCTCCATTTATAAGCGAATCTTGTTCGTTTTGTAGCTCCTCTAATGCTACATTCCTGCTCTTTTCTTTTTCCTACTTCAGGGACATGCTAAACTCACTGTAAAACTTGGCACTATATTCAGAAGTAACATCCAAAGGACATGTCCCATTTCCACTTTTTAAACAGAAAATACATATTTATTGTGTGTGAGAGGGAAGAATTTAGGTCTATAAAAAAAATAATGAATTCGGGGAGAAAACATAGAAGGAAGAAAGAAGCTATTCTTAAAAAGATCTGGTAAATATTTAGGTTAAGAAAAGGAGAGGGGGGAAAAGATGATTCTCATGAGACACTGGCAGAAATATGAAATCAAAACAGGATTTCTGTCAAGAACAAAGGAGTGAGCTATAGTTGACTAGCTGAAATTAATTAAAGCTGTATGTAATGTCGTTGGGCGAACCTCTACGCTTGAGGGGTCCTTGATGCCATCTGTGCCTGGTTCTTTTCTTGCAGATGTTTCATTATCCCAAACTAGATAGCATCATTAGCACTGAGTACCTAGTTTGTATAATGAAACATCTACCAGAAAACAACCAGCACCAAGGACCCCTCTCATTTCAACGCTGAGCTACAGATATTCTCCTTTGTTAGCTCTTGGCATGCCAGTGAAACCTTCCTCTTCCTTGCTCTTGTTCATGCAGTATTGCGTTTCCCCTCATTGGTACTAAATAGAATGAATTTGACTTAGACATAAAAGTTGCCAAAACATATTAAGTATTACGACAGGGATGTCTGTGGATTTTATTTTATAAAAAGACAAAATGGCAGCTGGGATGGTGCAGTGGAATCTCTGCCTGGTGCGTGTATGCATTGCACCTATACAATGCACGTACAAAGCAGTGGGAACTTTGATTAAACCACCAGGTTTACCATCTTCACTTTTTTCAGCCATGCTCTGCATACGCCGATCTGGAATAGATCTAGAGGCAGCAGATTCTCAAAATTGAGACATGTTGGTATCTAACCGACACAAAACTGCAGAAATGAATCCCCACTGGCATTGAAAAGAATATGAATGAATAGCAACTTCAGAAAGTTTCCTCTATTTTATACTTAACAAAGCTGTTCTATTCTGATAATATAAATATAAATTAAATTATTAAATAATATGTTTGAATTAAAAAAGAAAAATCAGGATTGTCCTCCCTCTTACAAATAGGCTAAAATGGACAAGGAAGGGAAAGGAAGCTGGATTCCTTACCACGGTTGTAAAAACAATGATGGCGCTATCTGAAAAAAAAGCACATAGAATAATAGGGTTGGAAGGGAGATCATATACTATTCTGGACAAATAGCTCTCCAATTTCTTCTTAAAAACCTCCAGGGATGGAGCAGCCACAACTTTCAGAGGTTAATTGTTGGGAAATCTTGAGTTTTCCTAGATACAATTTAATGTGCAGCACTGAAAGAGATATGCTCGGAGAGGTAACTTGGCAGGAAAATAAGGGAGAGGGTCATTTGTCCATTTGCTTAAAATGTAGAGTGTCCCTTCAGTATCCTGAGCAAAGTTTTGTATCCTTGGCTCAAGCTAGATAAAAGCTTGGAGGAGTTTTCCAAACTAGCATACACTGGGAAAAAAATAATGTGTGAAAACTTTGGTTTGCAGGAAGCTAAGCTCAGAATGTCATTTTATACTAAGGGTCTGTTGCAAGTGAACCCATCCCAGATACTCATGCCGATATTCCTTTCCTAATAAACATTGAAATTCTCCTAGAGAATTTAGACAGATTGGCTTTGTGGAAAGGATGCTTTCCTGTTTGCACATTATTTGACTAAATTGCAGGGAGTGAAGGTACAGAAGATGTGTTATCACTGTGCATCAGTCCCGTAAAACCATTCTGTGGCATTGGAGGTAATTAGTTGTTTCACAGAGCTTGCTCTCTGGCAGTTGTTGTGTTAGATGTGTGCAATAGCTTGTGCTGTGAGTTTCGTTGTGAATGCAAACTGTATATTGAACTACTTCCTCTTAAACTGTGTCAGCCATTGCCTTTGACACAGATTGAAAACCTTTCCGAAGTGCTCCTTTTGAATCCTCCAGGGTGATTAATTGGATTTGTACTTGTTTGAGATATCTGTGTTAGCAGAAGGATGTGGCGATGAGAAACATGGTAAATGTGGAAAGGTCATTTTCTATGTAAGGGAGTTACTATAACAACAGATGTATAACAGGCTAGGGTCATTCACCTCTTTGGCTGGGCTGATTGCAAAGCCCTGTTATGAGACTTAGGAATTGGCTGATGGTTTGGTTTATGCTCCTAGCTTAGAGTGATACAGGGATGTCAGGAAAAACAGTGGATCATCTTGGTCAAGGACAGCCAGTCTTAGAAGAAGCAATATATAAAGTGCGACTGGCTGATCATTGGGGCAGGGTGAGAGTGAATCATATGTACCCACTTCAGAAGGCCATCACGGCTTCCACAACTTCTGTGTTGCACTAGGGTGATCCTCTGGCCACTGCTGTGCTGTGAGAACCCTTAGAGCAACTTGCTCAGTGGCTGTTCCTAAGAACCTGGTCCAGGTGGTCCTCGACTTATGACCACAATTTAGCCCCACATTTCTGTTGCTAAGCGAGACAGTTGTTTTGCCCCCATTTTATAACTTTCATTGCTAGGAAAAAAAGAGTGAATCACCGCCGTTGTTAAGCTAGTCACACGGTTGTTAAGTGAATCTGGCTTCCCCATTGACTTTGCCTGTCAGAAGGTCGCAAAAGGGGATCACATGATACTGGGACACTGCAACCATCATAAATATGAGTCAGTTGCCAAGCGTCTGGATTTTGATCATGTGACTATAGAGATGCTGCAAAAGTTTTAAGTGTGGAAAACACAAGTCACTGTTTTCAGTGCCATTGTAACTCCAAACAAAATGAACAGTTGTAACACAAGGATTACATGTAATAACTTTCTGTCCATAGCTATTAGTTGCAGGATTTCCCAGCAAGACAGTTTTCAGATGAATAGACTTCAATTCCCAGAAATCTCAGTAGTGTTTATGCTGGCTAGGGAATTCTAGAAGCTGAAGGCATCTGGAAGTTGCCCAGATTGTGAAACACCATGCTACCCTGTTTCCCCGAAAGTAAGACATCCTCCGAAAATAAGACCTACTTACAGTTTTGCCTCTCACTGAAAT
>JANHFO010002324.1:1141140-1169821 GCA_032468095.1 Pareas carinatus | reverse complement strand
TATGTATTGTATATTCAATGCACCTGCAATCAATAGGTTGTTGGGCGATCCCTATCCTTCCTCAGCATAGCTGGCTGAGGAATTCTGGGAGTAGTTCCAACGTGGGGATGTTTTGGATCATGTTGTAGTTTTCTAAGGTGTATAATAAAAATTCTGTATCTGCGAGTGTCTGTCATGGATAACCGAACAGAGATTTTTTTCCCCCGAGTTGCCCTCGTACAATATGGTATCTGCTGCCTTTGTTCTATCTAGAATGTTCTTCATGATCTTGTCCAAGCAACTTTTAAGCCGGCAATCAATTGCCAACCATTTGGTGTCTCCATTGGGCAATCCCTTCCTAGTTCTTGTCAGCCGTTGGCGGTTTTCTCCCAAGGTTGTGGGTATCCAGAAAAAGGCTCTCCTTGTCTTGATGTCAGAATAAGACAGTATTATTTTGACTCAAAACATGTCACAGGCGTGCCGGTCTTTATTCCCCTGCCCAAGAAAACAGAATTATTATCTTCATTTCTTTGCTTTCAACTGAATTCAGGACATAAGGTGAAACTGTGGTTATTCAGAAATGTCTGCTAAACCCGAAAATTACAAAATGTGCATAATGGGTCCCTTGCCCGAACAGTGCAAATCAAAACCTTAGCATAAATTTACACAACCAGCAACAATTTATATCAGGGTTTCTCAATCTTGACAACTTTAAGTCAGGTGGACTTCAACTTCCAGAATTCCTCAGCCAGCCATGAAGGGAGTGAGGTTGACCTGTGCACCACTCCCAACTAGCACTGATGAGGTTCCCTAGTTGGCTCATGAAATGTCTGCCAGAAAACCACCATGGTCAGAGAGCACCAAGGACCTCACTGTCCCCCTCCCCCTCCTCCTCCATTCCATAAACCTCACTCTTTTCTGACACTGATGATGTTCCCTGGTTGGGTCGTGAAATGTCTACGAGAAAGCCATGCCACTCGGAGAGCAGCAGGGAGCCCAACGCCTCATGGGCTCCATCCCTCGAGGGCCCACTTTCAACAGTGTCACGATGAAGGATGCACGGAGATGGCCACCCTCACCTCATTCAGGTTTCATCTCCAGCCATCACCTAATTTCCTCAAAATCATTCGGAACCCTGCAGGTCACTTCAGATTTAAGCAAACAATGTTGTGCAAGGTTGGAAGTGCCTGAGATAGGGTTACGTTACCCAAGGCCTCGTGATAAGCACGCAGTTTACAGAAGGGGTAGAACTGAAGCCCATTTCCTCTCAGAAGCTGCCGAGTCATAGTACCGAGGCGAAGGAGGAAGAGGATCAATACGGAAAAGCTTTCTACAACTCTGTTGTCCTCTCGGTGAATTATGTCAGAAGGGTAGGGCGGAAGAAAAGGGACTTGCCAGGAGCGTTACAAAGGGGGGAATTCAGAGGCCGCTTCTGCATTGGGATTAGATGTCAAGATAAATCAAGCGGGAGGCTGGGGCCACAAGAGCAAAATCTGCCTTGCGTGTGAAAACAGCGTGGATTGCGATCATGTGGTCAGGATTGCAAATTATTCTTGAACCTAGCATGTTTCCCCCAAAATAAAACGGGGTCTTGTATTAATTTTTGCTCCAAAAGACGCATTAGACCTTATTTTCCAGTTAGATCTTATTTTGGGGCAAATATGGTACTCAATGCGTCCTTCTGGCTGAAGATCTTAACCGGGGCTTATTTTGGGGGTGGGGCTTCTATTATGAGCCTCCTGAAAAATCAGCACTAGGGCTTATTTTCCGGTTAGGACTTATTTTGGGGGGGAACAGGGTATCTTAGCAGTATTCTTTCTTAGCTGAGTGTCCACACATTTATTTTGGGTTCTCGATGCCCTCTGAGCTTGGTTGTGTTCTTGACATCTGTTTCACAATTAGGTGACATCATCAGCGCTAGAAGGGAGTGGGATTTGTGGAGAGGAGGAAGAGGAGGAGGGCTGTGGGGTCCCGCGTACTCTCAGACCTTGATGGTTTTCTTGCAGCTGGGCAAGATGTGTTCCAGCGGTTTGATTCCTTCCCAGGCTTTAGACTGCATTTTGGTTGATTTGAGTGCACATAAGTGGGGTTTCTCTCTATAGGCCTATTGATGGTTGAATTGTCAAATGCCATTGTTAGAAGAAAAATCTGGTTCAGTTCCAAGCTGGGAGATAGAGACTGAAGAAATGAATTGGAAGCAGCTGCATGAGAGGAGGCAGAATGCCTCTGGGATAGCTGACCAAATGGGGTTGGGAGTAGGTGGATTTTTATACATTCTTTGGGCTTTGTGAAAGGAAGTGCCTGTTCTTGTGTAAGAACATGTATTTTAAATAAGGCATAGCTGGCAAAATTAATTCAGCAGGTACATGGATTTTTATACTTTTCTAGCACATTTCCCAAGCATTATTTTTCATTTCTTTGCCTTTTATTATTTAATTTGTGCTTCCTGGCTTTGGAGGATCATGTAAAACCTGTGATCTTCCTTGGGACTTGGGAAATGTAAATATTAAGTATTGGCTTCCTTAGTTTGAATCCTATCAGTTGGTTTTGATTGGTTATCTGGTTTCTGTCTACTCCATTATTGCTGAGGCTGTGTGTGTTCTTTTACTTTTGGGTGGCTGTTGTGCTTCTTCCCTGACTTTTGGGTTGGTTTCCTATAATTTTGAGGGTGAAGGGGATGGGAGATGGAAGTCTGACGGTCTTACACCCTGCTTCCAGGAATTCTCCAGCATTGGAGGCTTCGGCTTGATCTAAAAAAATGTTGGCGGTTAGCCAGCTGAAACTGGCTGTCCATGATTAAGGAGATTTTGTTCTGTCTTCTGACCATTGATTCATGTTCATGGATACACCCTGCTAATTTTCTACCAGTCTGTCCTTCACAGTGGCTGTTACAGTCCTTACATTGTACATTGCAAATGTCTCCTGTTTTTTTTTAATTTCTTCTTTGGCTACTAGATCTAGATGTTCTGGCTAATTTTTCTCTTGCTTGTCACCAGTACTGAGTAGATGGCACACACGATATTCTTTGTGTGCCAACCAACTTTGCTTCGTTGATTATTTTCTCTCTCTCTGTGACTCGAGCAGAACAATGTGGATTCGGAGGACCAGTTTAAAACTCTTATGTCCTCTTTCTGCTCTGTAAAAAGAGCAGCATTTCTTCAGTTTTGCTCTTTAACTGTCTGGTTTGGCCCAGCAACCAAGCAAGACAGACACAGACTTCGACGGACAGCTAGGACTGCAGAAAAATCCATTGCAAACAGCCTGCCTTCCATTGAGGACCTGAATGCTGCACCAGCCAGAAAGTGGGCTGAGAAAATACAAGGGCAATTTGCCTTCTGGTCAACGTATATCTTGTGACTAGCCACTCTTCCTGTGACAGCGTTTGTCGATTCAACCCCATCTCTCTACTGATCATGATGTGCACTGAGGTCGCAAAAGTTTGCAAATAATTATTTCACCAGCAGGAAATGGTGATTCTCTAGAACAGTGGTGGTGAACCTATGCATGCGTGCCAGAGGCGGCACTCAGAGTCCTCTCTGTGAACACGCGTGATGTCGCCCCAGCACAGATTTCTTTGCTAGAAAGCCAGAGGGACGTGGGGCTCTCCTTTTCTTCTTCACATGTTCCTGAGGATATTTCTGACATCACCCGCCCCTCTGCTCAGCAGCCCAATGGAAGCGCTCCCTCCCTCCCCTGTCTAGGGTAAGGTGGGCAGCTCAAATGTGGTGTGAAGTCTGTGGCGAAGGTTGAAAGAGGAGAGGATTTAGGTTGCAGGGGAGCATAACTCACAGTGGGCTGCAGAAGCTGGGGTAGGCTACTGGAAGGCCCACAGTGAGCTTGTGTAGGCCGTGGGGGTGCAAGGGGGGTCGCCGATGGCCATGGGAGGAGCATGTTGCCATGTTGGCACTTTGTGATAAATAAGCGATTTTGGGGTTGCAGTTTGGACATTCGGTCTCCAAAAGGTTTGCCATCACTGCTCTAGAACCTTATTTATTAGTGCATCCATAGAGCAAATTTGTAACATTAGTGCTGCAGACATATGCTTTATCACAGAGCTGTGACACATCCGTAACTTAACTTACCTACTTGAGATTCTGATTTAGAGAGGTAATTTGACAGGCTGCTTCAGATAGAACGAGCTGGAGAAACTGCAATTTTGAAAAATGTATACGGAGGGAGGGCTTGGGCAATTAGAACAGTCCTTAGAGCTTCTAACCAATGAAGGCAAACCTGAATTCCCTGGTGAGTTTTGTACTGTCTTCCTCATAGTCTGGCTAGGTTAAATTTATGGCTGGGAAAATATTTCTAATCCATTAAAATGGAGAGCTTTTAAGTACAAGACTCGATAGAAGCAGGTCTGGCAGGAGATGCTAAATATATATGTGTGTGTGTGTGCGCGTGTATGCACATGTCTATGTATATGCACAAAAACACACGCATTTGCTGAATCACAGTTTTACAAATTCTCTTATCCTACTGCATGGCCAAGTGGCTCAGAAGCAGAAAGGGGGGAGGGGGCGGGGAGAATGATAGCCAGGTTTGGTCATGAAGGGATAATGTCTCAGATCTGTAGCTGAGATCTGCCATAATTCCATGATGAATATATGAATGGAATGTAGAGACTGGGTTAGGTAGTGTGGGCATCTAAGTAAAACCCTTCCATGGTGGTATTTTGCATCATTTGGGGATTTCCACTGGACCTCACTGATTAACTAGTTACCCTTTAGTAAGATGGACAGTCAGTAAATTTAATAAATAACTAAAATAACTCTGTTTGGGGGAGCAGAGTCACTTTAATTTAGACTAGACTCTAGTAAATCAGTGCAGAGCTAGTCTTTTCCTTTGAAGCCCCACAGTTCTGCAGCCTTGTGGATTTTCTCACAGGGGAGGATCGTTCCTCTTTCTTCTTCCGAGTACGGGATCAGACCAGCTTCTTTTTCTCTCCACCTGTGCCCCCTACAAGGTCCAAGGTCCTGCTCCTGGAATTAGATGCTTTCTTCTGCATTGTTTAGCATTAGCCTGCCCCATTTCCATAGCAACTGAGCGCTTGAAAATGATTGAAGAAATACTTTGAGCCTTGTGCAATCACAGCAATTCTCAGTTGTTCGGTACAGTAGGCTATCATTTTTCAGATTTCTGCCTAATGGGGACTTTGCTACTCCACAGTTGCTAGTCAGAGGTTAGGACATTGATTGGACTGTAGTTTTTGCACTCTCCTGTGCAAAAACTGAACTGAACACTGAATGATTAAATGTGTTCCCTGCATTTGAAGATGGGCAGGAATGAAGATGGTCATGGATCATTTTTGAACTGCCCTGTGAGGATTGGCTGGAAGTGCTGACAGTGTAAAAATGCACTCCTTGTTCAGAGGCAGCATACATTATTGTTTCCTTTAACACTGGAAATACGAAGAACGTGTTATTTATTATTAACTTATAATGATAACAATATATAATTATAATTATAAACAATATATAATACTTATATTTTATAATAATATAATTATACTACATGAGCATTATACATTATAATATATTATTTAAACTTAATGGCTGCACAACTCCAGTGGACTCAAAAACAGAGGGAGCATGCATAATTCACAAGGGTGTTGGGAGAAAAGAAGGATGGCTTCTTTTCACATGTGTATGTGAAGGTGGGTCACATTTGGTGAGATGCATTGGGTAGAGAGTGATAAAGTTCCCATAGTACTTTTACTGCAGCATTTTGCATAATCTCAAAGACATAAGGGTCATCGTGAATGTGTTTAGCATTTCCCTCAAGTGTCCAGCGTCAGGAAGGAAGCAGTAGCATCATAAACAGGACTGGGCAAAAGGTTTTGAATCTGAGTAGCTACAATTTTGAAATAGCCTAGTTCAAGTTTGAAACAGTTGTTTCAAATTTGAAGCAGGCTGTTTTGATTATTTTGAAAAGGTTTCCAGAGCTATTTCTAGCTCAAAACTTTTCCAAAATGATTGAAATGGTGAATTTCAAGTCTGAAACAGCTGTTTTGGAACTCAAAACAAGAGTTCTGAGTTCAAAGCGAGGCATTTTGAATTTGAGGTGTTTCAGATCTGAAACGTTTTGTGTGCACAAATGCTATCAGGTCTTATACTGGTGATGCTACTTCTGTCACTATGGAAAGAATTGAAAAAGCAGTCAATGGCCCACCCTGATTGGTTTTATTAAACTGAAGGTTTGTCTTGCAGTTCCTTCAGTATATAATAATGTTATAATTTTGAATAAAGCGAAGTGAGTTTGACTCTGTGACTAAGGAAGTATACATGATCCTCCAGTTGTGAACTTTGTCACCTGTTGGTTAGATCCAAACCTGTTAATGACATGACATGATTTTATATGATGTTATTGTTTATTATATTTATTAAATGTATATGTTGCTCATCTCACTGTTGAAGCGACTCTGGGTGGCTATTGGGCATGGTTGGGCCCATCCTGTTGTGTCTCCTTCTCTGAAGGATGGGTTAATTCCCTCAGCCTTCAAAGAGGCCATGGGGCACCACCTTCTTAAGGAGGTCATCACTGGATCCAACCATCCTAGATAATTTCCATCCAGTCTTCAACCCCTCCATTTTTGAGGAAAGCGATAGGGTGGTCAGGCTTCAGCTGTCAGCCCTGCTATGTAGGACCAGAGTAGGAAATCACCTCCACAGGAAGGCTAAACCCACCCTTATCAAGATTGGCTATAATAGCAGCATCTTGTAAAGTCCAAATGTGCTATACCTCCCTCTCCTTCTTATCTTTCAGTGAATTAGGGAGCTGTCTGCCTTAGTCAATTCAAAGTATTGTATTGTTTCTCAGAGTTCAAAAGTGTTTCAATCTCATTTGCCTGATTCTTGCATATTTCTGTCAGGGTCATCTTCCTTACATTCTACAACTCCAGAGGGACTCAAGAAGAAGGGAATTATCTTGACATGTTTTAGTTCGGTTTTAGGCCAGGATACAAGTACATAGACAGCATTTGTTGCACTTGTGGATTATCTGTGGTGGAGCCTGAATGGTGAAGCATCCATGCTGAGGTTCCTTGATTGCAAAGTGGCTTTTCCTCTCCTCTCTTCTCCTCTCCTCTCCTTTTTTATTCTCATCTCACTATTGAAGTGACTCTTGGGAGTTAATGGGCATGGTTGGGTCCATGCTGTGGCATCAGCTTCTATGTGGGACAGATTAGTTCCCTCAGCCTTCAAGAGGCCACAATGCTTAAGGAGCTCATCATTGACCGTGGCATCCTATTAGGACAGATTTGAGGGGCATGGAGTTGGAGCCCTTGTTTGTGGCTCAGCAGAGTTACTTATTGCTCCCACCCATTTGACTTCAAACTGCTGAAGACTTGGTTGTTTCCCAAGCCTTGGAAAAAGAGGGCAGTTGAGCCTCTTTGGTTAGTTTGGTTTTTGATATCAGTTTATTTATTTAGATTTACATACCACCCTTCTCCCGAAGGACTCAGGGTGGTGTACAGATAACATAAAAATTTATTTGTTATCATATCTCATATGTTACATCCTATCTTCTTTTTTTAATTTGTAAGCATCTAAATAAATAAATCTGATGAACAAGTGGGAAAATGTCTCCATGGCTAATTGGATTTGAAGGAATAAAAATATAGCTGTGCTCATTTGCAGTTTTGTGAGGCCTGTTCTTGCTAGTCGTACTTTAAATATTGCTTATCAGACTTTTTTTAGTGATTAAAGGGATGATGAGTAGGGTTTCATATTTCATCTGGCAAGGAAGAGTTGAAAGGAAGTAAAGACTTGACAGTAGATAATATGGTAAACCTGTGATAGAGATTACATTTGAACTGGAGACCTGCTGGCTCACAGGCTTTGTCATGTTGATAGTCTAGATGTAGAAACTGTTTAGAATCTCATGGTGTAAACAAAAGGGAGGAAAGGTCTGGAGGAAAAGGAGGGGGATTTTCCTGTCCATCTGGTGAAGTCATTCCCTCCAAGAATGGAGTAATCCTCCTTAAAATGGATTCTCTCTTTTTACAGGCAAATATATAAGAAAGCTGTGCCAAATAATTCCTTCCACTTTTATACAACTATATGAATAAAATGAGGCATTAATTTAGTATTGAACATTTTGGCCTTGCATCCAAATGTTGGCCTTGATTTACCCAGATTATCTTTCTCAGCTCTGACAAGAATATAGCCAAAAGTGAAAAAGCCTCAGGATAGGAATAATTTCCCAATGTAAATTGCATCAAAGACAATAACAAAAACAATAAAAAAGCCCTCATGACTGGAGAATACTTATAGAAGTATGACATCCACATTTCCAAAATGGAGATCTAATTAGGTGCTTCACATAGATAGCAGAATTGTAGAGTCTCCTGCCAGCTGTAATAATCAGAAATTGTTGTTGGTAGTTTTAAAGAAATAAACCTCTGGCCCTCCCAAGACCTTATACCTGTTTACCTAGTACAGGTAGTCCTCAACTTGCAACTATTCATTTAATGACAGTTCGAAGTTATAATAGCACTGAAAAAAGTGACTTATGACTGTTTTTCACATTTACAAACATGGCAGCATTCCCCATAGTCATGTTATCAAAATTCAGACACTTGGCAATTGGCTCATATTGATGACTTTCTGACCAGCAAAATCAACGGGAAAGCCAAATTCACTTGGTTGCAGTGAATCCCTTAACAACTGTGGCAAAATTGGGCAAAACTCACTTAACAATTTTGGACTTAATTGTGGTCATATGTTGAGGACTACCTGTAATAAAAAAGAAAGGTCTTCTTCTTCAAATCGTGTATTGTATAGCAATTTAATCAGCATAGTGAAAAAAATCATCATTCAGGCAGCAGTCTAAAGTAGAAAAAAAAAGAACTTAGGTTATACCAAAATTTTTGGGAACAAAGAAGGATTTTTTTTACTGTAAAACATTAAAACCAGCATTTATTTGGGTGCATATTTAAGTGAGTCGTGTGGGAGCCTTTTAGCAGCCAGAGTTAATACTCTGATTTTACCAATTCAAAAAGTCCCATTTTTTTCTCTTTTTCATTCTTACCTTTATTGAAGAAACTGTGTGTTCCGCTTATTGCTAGAGAAGAAGGGAGAGAGAACAAACTGAATTACTGCTGACTTGTATAATGGGCAGTAGGTCTTGTTCCTTACTTCATCTTTAACTGCAACCTGCACTTTTTTTTTGCATTAGACAGGGAGAGACTTTCCAAATATTGTTGAGCAGTAAGTCAATGTCTCTCTGCAATTTCTTAACCATGCTGGGTGGAGCTGCTATGAATTACGGTTAAGTAACATCTGAAGAGACATAGATTCCTTGATGTTAGTCTCACCTAATTAAGTCTGTTTAATAACTCTTCTATTTCATCTTACATAATTTAATAAATGCAGTGGTGACCTAATGGGATTGTTCCCATGGCTGAAGAATGTATTCAGAAGAAAGAGAAAAAGGCAGAAAAGGAAGAGGAATTGCACTGTAAAATAAAAAGATCCAAAGTTAGTAAAACTGAAAAAAAATGTCTAGGTTAATTTAATCAAGCATAAAAAAGCAATAGTGTAGCTAATGTCTATCCTCATCTAAGCAACCAAGGAAAAAATGTTGATGAGGCTTTCCAAAAACAAATTGCAGATCTTTCAAAGTAGAAAAAGTAAAAGAAATAGTAGAAATAGTGACTCCATCACTAAGCAATGTGGCTGTTAAGTGTAGTGTCACATGAATATGCCACTTTTATGATGTCAGTTCCACTATGGTTATTAAGCAGATCATGATGGGTTATTAAGTGCAACATTATGTGACCAACAATTTGTGGCTTCCTGCTGGCTTTCCCATTGACTTTGCCAGAAACTGGATGTTAAGGTTGCAAATGGGGGTCATGTGATGGTGGGATGCTGTAACTCATGGGTCCCTAACCAAGCAGTGTGAGTGGCAGGTCAGTTCCCTTCTCCACACACACCCCAACTGGGTCGCCAAGCTGTAAAGGTTGGGGACCACTGCTATAACTATTGTAAATGCTCATTAGTCGTGATGTGCCTATATCATAATTATGTCACTATGAGGATACACTGATGGCTAAAACTTTGAGGAATAGTTGTTAATGCTTTTTCAGTACCATCATAACGTCACACAGTCACTGAACAAGGCAGTCAGTAAGTGAGAACCACCTGTATTGAAGGGAAAGTTTTATGTTCCTGATTTATGTTAGGAGACTTCTGAATACGGTGTCTTCAGGAAAGTTCAAGATTTGTCGTGTGGACAAGTTTCTCCTACAGATGGTGAAAGAAGGCATAAAAGAATTCCTTCTTTTTAACTTGATACTAACCAGAAGGGACAACATATCTGAAGAAGTATAGTTAGTAAGATAGTAGTTGTAGCAGAAACTGACCATGCATAACTGGAATGTTTGTTTTTAAAGGAAACTGAATTTAATTGAACACACTTCTTGGACCTCAAGAAAATTGATTTTAATATACTAGAGAGCCAAGACAGCTAACATCTCATGACAGTAGAAGTAGTGAAAAAGGAGGTCAAGATGGATGTGAATTCCTAAAAAAGGAAACTAAAAATGCAATTGAAATATTCTACCAAGGAGGGAAAGGAAAACAACAGAATACACCAGTGTATCTGCAAAAGAGGCTTAGTGCAAATCTGCACACACAGGAAATAGAAATTGTGACAAGGCACTGGGGAAGATTAGCTCTGTGTAACCTAGAAATGTAGAGCTGGTGGTAAGAAGCTAAAACTAACAGAATAACAAAAAGCCCTCCTTCAGATTTATTAAAAATAAAAGGAAGTGAATAAAAATGGCAAAATGTTAAGATGAAATAATGAAAAGGCAGAACTATTCAAATCCTGTTTGGGCTCAGTCTTTCCTGAAAAGATGCTTTGGGTTCTGTTAAGTAACTGCGCCAAGCAGGATGAAGGAACAGAGTTGAAGCTTATAATTGATAGAAGCTCTGATTGATAGCCAATTCAATTTAAATTTTATTATATTCTTATAGCAATCAACAAGGTAAAAGAAAAGGAATAGAAAAAAATCCCTAGTAAACAAACAGTGGAAAAATATACAAAGCAATCTATCTTATTTTCTAGTACAGATCCCCTGCAGGAATCTTGTTACCAAGTGACACGTTTTTGCAAAGTCAGCAAGCAGGAAATCAACATAGGAAATATGTGATTGACTATAGAGATTGCTGTTAAGAGGAGAGAAATATAGTTTTGACACAATATGGTATAAAACCTACAATGTAAAAGAACATATAATTGATTGTGCTTTTTGTATACCACATGGATAGAGATGATAAGCCACTAGAAGATTGCAATATCTGCCCTGTAACAATACCAAAAGCATTCCAGCAACTCCTATTATAAAACCTACCTGTAGTTTAGATGAGTCAGTGAATAAAGATAGAGAGCCATGCCTTTCTGATTAATTGTGCAAAAGCTGGAAAATCAGTTCAAATTATACTGCAACTCAATTTCAAGTACTTATTTAGCTATTAGGGTTTTTTGCATGAGAACAGCCAAGTTTATATAAAGTGAGAGAGAGAGGCCACATGAAAGTAAGGATCTTCATTCAAAATAGATTGAAAGGTATCACTTAAAACAGAATAGAGCAATCAGGAGGTGATAGTTGAATTTAAGCCAATAAATAAATATAACCAGTCAAGCTCTTGTGTCTACTCTAATCAGTCCTGCTTCTAGCCTAAGAGCAACATTAAAGACATGTTTGGGAGTACCAGATATACCAGCAGGGAATATCTGTTCACTCTGAAAGTGTTTATATCTCTGTTGGTTTAGAGTACTAAAAATACTTGCTGATGATCTGACTGTACCTTGTATTTCTGAGAAATCCTGGAGAACAGATGAAGGCCTAGCTGACAATTGCAGAAGAACAAATGTCCCTTTCTTAAATGTGCAGAAAAGGGAGGATTGAGAAAACTATAATGCTATCTGGTATGTTTCTAAAGCAGATCATAAAACAATCAGTCTATAAGGACCTTGAAAAGATTGTGCTAATTACAGGTAGTCCTTGACTTACGACCATAATTGAACCCAAAATTTCTGTCGCTAATTGAGACAGTTAAATGGGTTTTGCCCCATTTTAGGGCCTTTCTTGCCACAGCTGTTAAATGAATCACTGCAGTCAAGTTTGTAATACAACTGTTAAGTGAATCTGGTTTTCCCATTGATTTTGCTCATCAGACAGTAGCAAAAGGTGATCACATGATTTTTGGACCCTGCAACCATCATAAATATGAGTCAGTTGCCAAGCATCCAAATGTTGATCATTTATTTATTTATTTATTCATTCATTCATCCATTTATTCATTCATTCGTTTATTCATTCATTCATTCATTCATTCATTCATTCATTCATTCATTCGTTTGTTTGTTTGTTTGTTTGTTTGTTTTTATACCGCCCTTCTCCCCGAAGGGACCCAGGGCGGTGTACAGCCATCTAAAAAACATATAAGGACCACAAAAATAAAGTACAACAAGACAACCATTTCTAAAAACAATTTAAAATATATATAAATTTATAAGGCCAGAAATTTAAAAAGCCGGAAAATATGTCCAATTTAAACCAGATCTGAAAATTTAAAAGGTCTAAAATATCTAAAAAACATTTTGGCCATGGAGATGCTGCAACAGTCATAAGTGTGAAAAACAATCATAGGTCACTTTTTTTCCCCATGCCATTGTAACTTCAAACCATCACAAAATGCATGGTCAAGGACTATCTAAACTAGAAATCACCATGAATTGGTTAAGAGCAAATGTTGTAAGTCTGTGTTATTTTTTGAAATTGAGTCACTTTCTTAGTAGATTGTAAGAATACAGTACACATAATATACCTTGATTTCAAGGAAAACATTTAACAAAGGGGATTCTGATTAGTAGGTAAGTTAAGTGTGCAGTGAAAGTCATTACTAAATGGAGGCATAATGGGTCAAAAATCACACAGAAGCAAAGTATGTATCTATATTACCATATCAAATTAGAGTGAAGTTTTGATTTGCATAACAGGGTTCAGTCCTGGGCCTTGCAGTTTCAGCATTTTTATTAAAGGTTGAAGAGGTGGAGGCACAATTTAGTTGTCAGATAATACAACATGTTTTAAGAAATTGAAATTATTTTAAATCTCGATAGATCAGGAAACATGCTAAAAATAACAGAATGAAATTTAACAGAGCAAGGCTCTTCACAATGGAAATATAAGCTGAATATATTGGTATAGAGATTAATATATCTACTGTAGTTTGATATTATTTTTCTTAAAGGAAAAAAGATACTTCTCCAGTTACTTTATGGAATCAAACAGTTCCAAAAACATTGACCAAGCTGTTTGAAAATTGCCTGTCTTCCTGCTTTGACAGATAATATTTTAACTCATATCAGTAGTCCATTACTAAAAAATGGGTATCCATAATAATTCTTTTAAGCAACTCTTAACGTCTGAAAAATTCAAATTATTCTATATTAAAAGATTATAAACACTACAGATATAGCCAATAAGAAATATTTCAATATACATTAGTTGATTCAAAGTCATATTATTGTTGATTCTGATCTACAGTATGATGAAGCTAAATTTCTTGTGTTAACTATGTAACTAAATTCAAATTAATTAAAACAAGTCTTTAAGTCAGAACATTCAAGCTCTTTATTCCAGGGGTGACCTAAAGTATCTCATAAAACCTCTTTCAACTTCCAATAAAAACAATTTTTCTTTAGGAGCCATTGTTAATCCTGCCCCCAAACTCTAACCTCTAGGACATCAAGAACAAACGTACAGTTTCCAGATCATAGGAAGATATTAACTATATTCGGTGTTTATCAGACCTATCTTAAACATCTTGCATTTGGTTTTAAGCATTGATAAGGAATCAGGCAAACAAACAAGGTTTCATAGAGTCTAGGAAGAAAGGTTGTAGAAACAGGGTATACTTAACTTTGAGAAAATGGGGAAGATAAATATCTCACTTCAAACACTTTAAAGAATGCCACATAGAAGAATCTGTTCTCTATCCTGTCAAAATGCAGAACATGGAATAATGGAGCTAAGTAACAGGAAGACAAATTCTAATTAAATAGTAAAGAAAAGAAATTCCTAGCAGGAAGAGCAACAGTGGAGCCAATGCCCTAGGAAGGAAATGGATATGTTCAGGGTCCAACTAGATAGCCATATGTTTGGGATGCTTACATTTGCATTCAGAGCTGATCAGGGGATTGGGTTCAATATCCAAAATGCTCCCTTCCAACTATGCCTGTATAAATCTGTGACAAACCATGCAGAATTTTCACCACATCCATGCTTCACGTGCTCTTCCCACTTTCTTATATTATTTTGTTGAAAATACAGTTGGAAGAATTTTGCAGATTTCCAGAAATGGATCCTTCCTTTGTGAGATTTTTTTTAATGAAATCTTGTCAAGACTAACATGTAATTCAAATGTATTTTTATTGATTTTTTTTTCATTTCACTGATTGCAAATTCTATTTGGCAACTTCCCATCCATCCATCCATCAATCTATCTATCCAAAACTTCAGAACATCTGCAGAAATATTTGTATGCATTTTCAAACAAGTCTAATATACACATCTGATCTATCTGCACATTTTTGCAAGCACTTTTATATATACTTTTCCCAAAATTGACATTTTGGTACACAGTTTTCCCAGTGCATGATTTTAAGCATATTACTGTTCAATTGTAAACAGAATAACAAAATTCCAAAATGCACATTTTGGTATTTACTAATTTTTCTGGCTGTCTTGTATATTACAATGTTGTTTACATAATTTACATAATTCGCATTTACTACTGTTGCTGCTTCAGACTTTTTTCTCTCCTTAACTGGAATATAATTAGCTAGCAGTAGCTATTATCAGAGATTGGAGATATTTCCATAGCAGACCGTGCATATATTTTAAAGGAGCCACTATTCCTCAGAAGGCAACTAGTGTCAAATGGAGATGAGCAGTGGCAGATGCCCTTTATTTAGCAAAACTTTAAAGTGTTATCTTTCTAGTTCTTTTTTCTCTGGGAGTGAAACCAATGTTGACTCTGTGTCTCTTCTAGGAAAATTTGTTTGAAGATCTGAAAGAGAGGTTCCAAGGGAATAAATAACTTGCAAAAAACTGTGTTGCCTTTATTGCCCCCGTTGGGAATTCATCCATAAACACAAGGCACAGGATCCTTAGCTATTGTAGTGTTTGGAAAAGAATGGCATTCTGCTAGCCTGAGCAAAACATGCACTGGATGCAGCCACATGTAAACTAAACCAAGATGTAAATCATAGATTGTTGAACAAGTCAGAGCAGATTCAATTGTATATTATACTATGTTTTACATAGCTTATTGTAATACACTAGGCATCAAGGATATTGTGCTTTTCCTGTCTTCATTCTCCTGGCTGAATGCCACTGTTGTATGTTCACTTCTAATCTAAATTAGTCTTGAAATAAACTTTCTTTGTTTCAGAAAGGAAATGGTTAACTAAGACTGCAGCTGGGATGGAGGGGAAGAGAACTTTGATATAGAACAGCCTCTTGGATATTTTTTTCTTATTTAGTCTCTCTTCTTTTGTCTTACTTTTTCCAGGGGATGTACTGTTCCAGATGGCTGAAGTCCATAGACAGATTCAAAATCAGTTAGAAGAGATGGTAAGCGCTTGTGTTCTTATTGATTTGTCATTTTGCAGAGCATGGCCAAAGGGCAGCCTGCAGAGCTCTTGATACGTGTGGATTTAAAATTGAAACACATCTGCTGTAGAATAGATGCCAAGTCCTTAAGCCAAGAATAGGGACCTCAGTTGAATAAATTGTGGGCCAAACAAAATTGCAAGTCATGTGCTGGCTTTTGAAATGTCCAACTTCCTGCTGAATTGGGAGAGGTATGCCCTTAATTATGTCTTGACCTATCAGTAGAGCGGCCAATTAAGGTTTACTTAAAGGAATAAGAAATAGAGATTATATTAGATAGAAATATGCTGAATCTCAGCCTAGTGGGGAAGTCTCTTAACAGATGACCTGCATGCCTTCTCTGTCTTCTGTCCAGCTACTAACTAGAAAGGAGAAATGTTTATTTTTATGTCTTGTGCTTCTTTATTTTCAAGGCAGAATTGAATCAAGTAATCTCCAGCTAGAGGATATCTTCAAAAAATGTCTTCTAAAGCAGAATGTAATCATGTTGCTTACATCTATTCATTGCTTGATATTCCAATTATTCATTATTGCATTGTTGCCTTATTTTATTTCATTTAAGTTTACTATATATATCTGCCATTCTGTTTTCCATTATCATGTCCACATGTAAATCTTTTTGGTATCTTAATGTAGATTATTTGTCTTTATATAGAGTTTTCTTATGATTAATATTATTTATGCTTGTTCTGTTCACTTCTCAGCTGAAGTCCTTCCACAATGAACTACTAACACAGCTGGAGCAGAAAGTAGAACTAGATTCACGGTATCTAAGTGTAAGTAGCAAATAGCGTTTATTGAGTGTAAATTGGATTAGTAGCTGTGCAGTTATTGACAGGGCATTATGAAGCTACAAAAGTTCAGCTACTTAATAGTGACCAAAACTATAAACTTTGCTTATAGTTGGGATGAGATTGCAAGAACTGGCAGGTGCCTTAATCTGTTTTTGCAAGGTACAGATAAGAAAGTGTTTATTCAAAATCATTTGATCAAGCATTCAAACAAGTGCTGTAAGAAAAAAAAAGTTTATTCAAGATCATTTTATTCAGACAAATTATGCTTTAATTATTGCATATTTATAAAGACGCTCATGGGTTACATTAAATCCACAAGGAATCTCATTTAGTTTTTTTAAGATTTTACATAGTCTTGTGGTGGTGGGGAGTGGCTGCACTGTGTATTGCATTATGTATTGGAATTAGAGTCCCAGGACTCACGGGAAATGCTTTCTTGGCATGTCCCACTGGAAGACAGCTTTTGTTTCTAATCAATGTGCCCTCGTTCAAAACATGTCCTCTACAGCAGGTGTGAGGCTGAGACCTTTCTGCCTGCAGGGAGCATATAAACTATGCTCATTACCAACAGGGGAAATCTCTGCCCATGTCTTCAGCCTATTATTATTTCAGCTATTCAGCACTCCCACATATCTTCCATGTTCAGGCTGCACTAAAGAAGTACCAGACCGAACAAAGGAATAAAGGAGACGCAGTAGAGAAATGCCAGGGTGAATTGAAGAAGCTTCGGAAGAAGAGCCAAGGAAGCAAAAATCCCCAGAAGTATTCAGAGAAGGAGCTGCAGGTAGGCCTCTGGGTGAAAAACTGGGGCGGGCCTTCATCTAACTGGGATTGTATTTGATTGGTGGGTTGATATTACCATGATGGGTGGGTCCATGGCAGACGGAAGCTAATTTTCGTGGAAGTCATTGGCATTGAACTCCCTTGTATGACCAAAGCCAATATAAAACTTTAATCCTTGGGAGTAAATCTGATTCAGGTCAGTTGGATTTGTTTCTAAGTTAACTATTTGGATTGCAGATCTAGAACCTTGAAGTAGTTTCACTTTATTCTTTATGATGTATTGACTAAAAAGGTGAAGATATAAATCCTGACATTCTATTGCTTGAAGAGTTCTATCTGCTAATAATCTGAAGATTGGTAACTGATGTGGTTGTTGATATGTAAGAGTTCACTGAATTTTAAAACAAAAACTGGGTGTGTGTACAATGCAATACGTAGTATGAAACTGATTCTTTTCCATTTGTATATCTGTTAAGGTTTGCTGAAAACTACTGATGTAGTTTTATTCATACTTTCTGAATTTAACTTTTGCTATTTTGGTGAGCTTCTAAGCAATGATTCAAAAGTTGATTCTGGTTGTTGTTGTTGTTTTGCCTTGTTAACATTGTGGCAACGTCTAAGTACTTCTATCTGCAATAGCTACACATTCAGCTCTAGAAAGGGATTCCATGAGTTCAGCTTTATATTATTACAGAGTATGGGTTGAGGGGGAATTAAATCATTACTCCTATGTGGATTTCCTGAAGCATAAGCCTTCTTGGGGTTAGGAGAAGTTGTGGTATAATTTCTAAGGAGGAATTTGAGACCCAAGGAGAATAAATGAAAAACACCAAGTAGAGGAGATTTTGAAAACCGAATGGCAACCAAATCCTCTCACATAGTATTCATCAAGCTACTGCCTTGACCCCAAAGAATTTGAGCCTGAAGCCTGCAGCAATAGGGGTCTCTAGCTCCCACAGGCCAAGCTATAGTACTTGGCAATACTAGAGGATGGGAGTTGTTGTTGAATATCTTTATTTGTTTATTAAATTTCTACACCACCCAGCCCACCTAAGTGACTCTGGGTCGCTACAAACAACCATATTCGTAATGCAAGCCCTAATTCTTTTGATTGGTTTTCCTGAACAAATGTAATCTTTATTTATTGCATATTTGAAGACTATACCTAAAACAATAAAAATTTGCGTCCTGAAATGAAATTATTACCATTAGATAATTCATTTAATAATAACTTATTAAATCAAACGCCACACAACTCTAAGAAGCATTTACTGAGTAGATTCACTTGCAGCTACAAATATATAGGGGAAAGGGTTTGATTGCCAATTGCAAAAATGGTACATGTCCTTTTTCAAAATGAGGGGAAAATAAATAAACTTTAGAATTTGGACTTTAAGAGTTGAAATTCCGCAAAGCCGGGAACTGAAATTTAGAAGGTAAATGATAAAGATGTTCCATAATCCGTATTTAGAATGTGCAACATCACGAGCATGTGTGTGCAGAAGTTATCCTTCGTGTCTTATTGCTCTAAGTCCAGAGGCAAAGGATGAAGCCCCTGGGATGTGCAGAATTGTTATATTTCATCCTAGTCTTACTATTTAAGTTATGAAGCTATCTAAGTCATTGTGCATGATTAAGTACTGCACATGGAACATGCCTGTTAAGATGTCAGATATGCAACCCTTTGGAGTTTCCTAATTTTCTAGGTGCAGGTATAAGAAATAATTGCCAGGTGCTCCATATAAGAGAGTATGCCAAGAACCATTAGAAATTTATTGTGTGAAAAAAATATAAGTTTTTTAATTCTAATTGGCAATGTGCCCTGAAAAGAGCTACTGAAGAGAAGTAGCAGAGTTTTATTTGCAGTTGCCTCTCAGCTTGCCTTGAGCTATTTGATTGCAGAATGAAGTGCAAAATAATAGGCATACTTCTGAATATTCAGTACTAGTCATTTTGGCTTAAGCAGAATGACAACAGTGAACTTTCACAATGCTGTTTCTTTGTCACGATTACTTTTGATTAAATAAAATGTGCTCTTTACCTTGTACTTTTAAGTTTACTTGCTTAATTGATTTGCAATCTGTATTCCAGCAGTTTTCAAAAACTGGGGGAAAAATAAGGTAACGTTTGAAATCCTGCACTTTCTAGGAGGAACAAACATTTCATATTCCCTGTTCAGGTAGTGCTTGATTTGATCAGTCAAGTCTTCTTAACTGTATTAGAGCAGAAATTTCAGAAATATGTTTCTGAAGGAAGAATAATTTCCCAAAGGGCATTAATGTGTGACCTCTGTCTAAATTTCCTGAAATTATGCTGCTGCATTGAGGCCTATCCTTACACCTTTCTGAAGAGCCTCTTTGTTTCACTGGCAGATCCAGGATTGATGAAATGTTGTTTGTGTGCGCATATGCATATAATTGTAGTCAATGCTCAAAAGAGCCACCCAAACCTTGCAGAAGAAAAGTGTGCTTTTGTATATATATATTTATTTTCAAACAAACAAATATACAACACAAACATACATACATACAATACATCAGGAAAGATAGATTTGTTGTGTCACTAAGAAACAAATATTTATCAACTTTGAAGATAGCAAATCAGTTTGAAGTCACAATCCAGAATTAATCTGAGTTTTCCGAAATATTTTACATCTCCTAGCAAGAGTAAATTCCAACCTCTTCAAAGAGAGTAAGTTCAAAAAGAAAGAGGGAAGGGGGGGAAAAAAGGGAGGAAATTCCAAGTTCTCTAGTTTTATACCTTCTCTTTACCTTTCTTCCTCTTTCCCCTATCCTTCTTCCCCTACTCCTCCTCTTCTCTCTGGCTTTCTTATTACTCCTTAACACTAATCCTAAAGTATGCTTTAATGGTTTGAAAAGAGGTACAGGTAGTTCTCAACTTATGACCACAAATAAGTCCAGTATTTCTGTGGGTAAGCAAGGCAGTTGCTAAGTGGGGTTTGCCCCATTTTGCAGCCATTCTTGCCACGGTTGTTAAGCGAATCACTGCAGTTGTTAGGTTAGTAAGATGGTTGATAAGTGAATCTGGCTTCTCCATGGACTTTGCTTGTCAGAAAGTCACAAAAGGGGATCTCGTGACTCCTGGACACTGCAACACGTGTCAGTTGCCAAGAATACAAATCGAGATGCTGCAACAGTTGTGAGAAAAATGATCATAAATCACTTTTTTCAGTTTCATTGTAACTTCAAATTGTCGCTACATGAATGGTTGGTAAATTAAGCATTACCTATACCTGGTTTGCCTTAATATACTTTGTAGAGCTGCTCTTAGAAGTTATTTGCACAATCCACTCTCTAATATCCTTCTGGTAGAAAAATGGGGGATGTTACTTCTTGCACTATCATTTTATTTTAAAGAATTTTCCTGGCATGAAAAGTCAGAAGAACGTCTCCTATCTTTTTGTGCAATTAAAAAAGTGGACGATTGCTAGTAATGGGAGTTCCCTACCTAAACTGGGCTCTTGACATTGTCCAACCTACTCAGGCTGGATCTGACTCTCAACCCACTTCATTGATTCCTCAACATTGATCCATAAGACAGGGGCAGCAAAGAATGCTGCCAGGACAGTTGTAAAAGTAAACCTGCTCACATTAGGGTTTACTTTAAAATGCAGGATCATCCTTGTGATGTGAGAGGCTCCAAACTTAGAAGCTCAGTTTGGGAGCAGGCTCCCTAATTGTTTTCTGTAGGAATATCCAGGTAAATGAATTCTTGAAACCTAATACACAAAACAGATCAAGTGGAAAGCATTTTCATCAAAAATTCTAATGGGCGTTACAATTGAGGAACTTATCAACTATAACTATATTTGTGTTTGGGTGAGTTGGCCACCTGTGTTAGCATTTGGTGACAAGTGACAT
Organism: Pareas carinatus; assembly: GCA_032468095.1. Classification (NCBI taxonomy): domain Eukaryota; kingdom Metazoa; phylum Chordata; class Lepidosauria; order Squamata; family Pareidae; genus Pareas; species Pareas carinatus. The sequence continues at coordinate 1,148,696 of JANHFO010002324.1, read as the reverse complement.
CCAGCAGGGAAAGTCATTCTCAGCTATAAAATTTCACAGCTACTTTAAGAACAGCTTAACACTTGTACTGTTCAGATGCTAATGTTTCAACACCAATTCTTTATGTGCTTAAAAAGATTTAAATATTTGCAGTTACCCGAAGCACCCTAAAATTTTCCTTAAGCCTTTGCACATCTGATGTGCTTTTTTTGAGTGGGAAACTAGCCTCTTCTCTGACGCTACATAGAAACTCTAGAGCAGCTGTCCCCAAACATTTTGGTCTGCAGATCTGCAGCAGAGGCGGCAGTGGTGGGGGGAGGAGATGGTTTTGCATGCACAACCTAATCCTGTGCGTGTGCAAATAAAGCTTTGCGTGCTCACTCACCGCTTGCGTGGCCCAGTTTCTCAGCCTGGGGTTCGAGACCCCTGCTCTAGAGCAGGACTTTTCAGCCCGTGGTAGGCATACCACTGCTGATACTTTGGTACCTGGCAGATGGTATGTGACATCCACGTTGTTCTAGACTCAGAGAAGTGTAGAGGGGATGAGCTGAAGAGGCGACTGTGCTGCACAGGCCTGTGGGAGAATCAGCTGGAGCTGTGGGGTTGCTGAGGCTCTGTTGAGGGCACAGGATTGGCACACACGGCTCCAGCGGATTGGTGCTGCCGAAAGTGCCGATCAGCTGGAGCCATGTGTGCCAATTCTATGCCCTCAGCAGAGCCTCGGCAACACCGCAGCTCTAGCTGGCCTGTGTGGTGCAGTCTCTGCTATCACCAGGAGCACCACACAGGCCTTGTGAGAGAGTTAGCTGAGCCTCAGAGAGTGGCGAGCCCTGAAGAGAAAAGGAGGAGGGCGAGGAGAATGAAGAGGATATAAAAGGGAGAGGTTTTGGGGGGAGAGGGAGAGAGAAAAAAAGGCCATTAAAAGTATGTTAAGTTGGTGTACATTATCACTTTTCTTCTTTTTGCGTGAGTCATCAAGTTTTTGACACCTTGCTAAGCCACTGGTGGTACTCGAATATTGTTTTGTCCTAAAAGTGGTACAGTCTGTGAAAAAGTTGAAAAACACGGCTCTTGAGGGATAAGAGGCATCTCCTAGAGCGGAGTTGAGGCAGATGGAAGCTTGCAGAGAAGGAAGGAAAAAACCCTTGTATGAGCAGGGTGCGCTCAAATAACATTGGACACAGTCCTTGTTATTGTATTTCTGTATGTATTAGTGGAAGAGTAGACTAGCCAGCTACTTTCCCCAAATCAACAAGAAGAATTAGTGAAAAAACACAGGGTAAATAAAAACATAATTAAGTAATAGACAACATGTCGCATATGGCCCACATAGGAAGTTGCTTTTCTATATTTACCCAAGAGTACTAGGATATAGCTTAAAAGTTTGTTTCAGTGTTGTGATTCTAAAATAGGACTATTTCCAGGACTTGTTATACAGAACAATGCCATTTCCTACGCTGCTTAATCAGAACCTATATATACCTATATATAGAACAAAATAATTTTAGAACTTGTACCCATAACTTTCGGGAGAAATTAAACCCAGTAAAGAAATAATAAAGACTGTGAGCAGACTGCTAATTTTTAAAATACCATGGCCAAAAAAATCTCATCTAAATTGACAGAGAAAAAGACACATATCCATTAGGTCTTTCCCCACTCGTATTTGGTGTTAAATGTTCCTCTGTCTAATGATAATATAAGAAAATGTCAGGGAATTGTGCAGCCAGTGTCAGAGATACTGTCACAAACTTGTAGTTTTATATAAATAAATATATTTAGCATCAGTATATACAGCAAACTAGATCGTCAGGCAAAGAGGGGCATCATCAGGTAAATCACAGAGCGCACAGGGCACATAGAAGAAAAAGGTGGAGGGAAAGGGAAATCTCCCCTCCACACTCACAGCAACCAATCACAGCACATATTGTCCCATGTAGGAGCCAGCACTCTTCAACCAATCAGCTATAACTCTGTGTTCTGACTCACTGCACAACTCCATGGTTCCAGCTACTAAATTTAAATATTTTAACAGTAAATAAACTATGAGCAAATTTTTTATTTGTACCGATTGTAGATAAAAACCTAATGTAATTTAGGGCGCTCTTCCTCAACCTGTCCAGAACTATTAGAATCATAAATTCCAGATTGCCTAACCATCCATAAAAATATATTGCTAAAAGGTGGCTGATGGATATTGGAACAATATGCTTTTCTGGGAATCTGGAAGTTGTAGTGCCAGCACAAAGAAGGGGCTAAATGTGAACAATTGACTGACAATGTCAATGGTTGTGTTAAGTCAACATTTTTTCTCCCAACAAACATTTTTTTATACTAGAAATATGTATTTTTTTAAAGAAAGAAAAACATAAATGCTTCCCCCCCCAAGAGAGTTTTGCAGTGTGGATACCCCTCGATTTATTATCACAATTGAGCCAAAATTTTCCATAAATGAGTTTCAGTAAGCGAATTTTGCCCCCTTTTACGTCCTTTCTTGTCACAGTTGTTGAATTACTGCAGTTGTTAGTAACAGGGTCGTTAAGTGATTTTGGTTTCCCCATTGATTTTGCTTGTCAGAAGGTTGTGAAAGGTGATCACATGACCCCTGACCATTGCAACTGTCATAAATATGTGCTAGTTGCCAAACGTCCAAATTTTGATCAAGTGCAATAGTCATAAGTGTGAAAAACAGTCAGAAGTCATTTTTTTCAGTGCTGTTATAACTTCAAATGTTCACTAAACAAATGGTGGTAAGTTGAGGACTGCCTGTAATGTCTTCTTGCGTGAAACATGGAATCATTCTGTGATAGACTTCTGTAACTGGTATTTTATACAAATGAAAGAATTACTTACTTAAATTAAATCACAAATTGCACCAGATGAGCTGTCCTGAAATATTCTGGAAATATTTGATATAAAAAGTGCTCTGCTTTTGGAACAGCTTGGTTTTCAGTTCAATATATCCAAGATACTCGAAACAGCCCATATTGCACTTGAAAAAAACAGCTTTGCATTCAATTCAGGATGTTTTACGAAGTTTCACACTTGAAACAGTTCAACACTAAACATTTGCATACTCTCTGATCTTGGTTTGATTCTGTACTGATTCCCGCCCCCCTTCCATTCAGTTATGTCTGATTCTTGGAGACAAGTTCCTGCCGTTTTCTTGGCAAGAATTTTCAGAAGTGGTTTGCCACTGTCTTCTTTCTAAAACTGAGAGATAAATGCCATCTCAAGATCACCTTGCTGGCTTCATGCCTGAGGTGGGACTAGAATTCCCAGTTTCCTGATTTCTAGCCTGATGACTTAAGCACTACATCAGGCTAGTGCTGCACTCCTTTCGAAATAGACCATGCCAATCAATTGTCCTGCTTTTTGTTTGTATTCTCCAAACCTCTTAGATTTGCATCAAATTACCTAAGGATTATATATCTTTATTTTAAAATGTGCTTGTTGATGACATTTTTTTGGCTCTCCTACTTTGTGACTTCAGGAGGGTGGCCTTAAAGCAAAAATATGCAAAAACAAATAGACAGTTTAGTTAAAATGAAAATAAACCACAGTTGTTGCTTTTCTTTTGATGGGATGCCGCAACCACCACATCAGAGGAAAAAAGGATTTTGATTCCTTTTAAAACATCAACAAGGTTGGGGCCAATTGGAGGGAAAGGGAGCAGGTGTCACAGTAAGTGGATGGTTAGGGCAGTGAGTAAACTGGGTGCGCTCCTAATTATTAACAATGAAGGTAAAAGACAGGGTCTCATTGCCAACCTGTTACAGCAATGTCATTCAGTGTGTCTCCTGATCTTTCACTAACATCCTTTCTTTTTTCCTATGGAAATATGGTTCTATAGTTGACAGTAGTTATTTTAAAAATATCGCCACCCCCTTTCTGGCACAAGACTGCACGCAGATGCTCTGAGCCTATGGAACTTTTTCAGTTCTTCCTAAAACTGGTGGAAAGCATCACTAGATTTAGGCTGTCAATATAAATGGGAGACTGCTGATTCTGGAGGCAGAATGATCCCTAAAGGTCTTTGCCTGGCTATACTTTAATGACTTTTGAATACTTTCACCCCCACCCCATCCAGTTGGCAAAAGATGTTATATACCTGTCCAGCCATACTTTCCTCACTATTGGGAGAGAGGCAGGAAAACCAATTTATTTGCAGGAAAATCATATGTTACTACTTAGGAAGAATCCTAGACTTTGCTTTAAGTAGACATGTTTATTTAACTGGCGGTTAAACATTCACGATCAGATGCTGTTTAATTTCTTGTTTTGATATTTTTGAGACCTCAGGAAGTTTAAAAGCTGTTTTTGTGCATTGCCATTGTTTGCAGATTTGTAACGTTTTGTCATTGTCCTGAAACATTAAAAAATAAATAAATAAAATCCACCCTTGCTTTATGAAAAAAAGGCGAACGGCTGCTCTGATGATAAGGGTTGAATAAATATTCAAATTTCAGTTTGCTTTATGCAAGCTTAACATATCAAAAATCTCACGGCTGTTCTCTGGTTGTTTTGCTAGGTCATATGAAAATTTTATCAAGCTGTGTTACTTCAAAAAGATTATCATCTTTAAACACAATTTTGAAATTGCTATTCCAAATAGGAATGCTGTTTTAGGAAATGGTTGCCATGTGCCTGAAACTTATAGCTTATGTAAACTTCAATACATTATTTATTGCAGTAAGCCTTGGAACATCAGTTGGCGAAAAAACCCTTTTTAGCATCATGAAATCATACCAAATTTCTGTTTCTATGGTATTGAATAGAGCTGGAAATAAATTTATGCATCAAGTACTGATTCTCAATATTTACTCCATTGGGAGAATATTTATTCTCGAGTCTGGAATTTAGTATTCAGTTGTCCCCGATATGTATATTTTTTCTCCTCTGGATACTATTTAGATCTAAGATCTATTTCAAAATGAACCACAGCAGACTCTTTGGATTATATGTTCATTCATCATTCGCTTGAGTGGATCACTCTGTTTCACTTAAGAAATAAACCTTGACAGATTTCTCTGATATTCCTAGAAGAAATAAATGTTAGCCATAGTGGAACAGTCTTGTTTCCTTCCTTTAAATCTACCTGAACTGATAGTTTGTAGGCAACATATTTCCCCATGCGTAGAGTTAATATTACAAGAAGTGATCCTATACTAACATTATTTAGTACTACGCTGTTTTCCCCCAAATAAGACCTAACCAGAAAATAAATCCTAGCATGATTTTTTAGGATGTTCGTAATATAAACCCTACCCCCAAAATAAGCCCCAGTTTAGATTGTCAGCCAGACGGATGCATTTAGTACCGTATTTCCCCCAAAATAAGATATAACCTGAAAATAAACCCTAATGCGTCTTTTGGAGCAAAAATTAATATAAGATCTGGTCTTATTTGGGGGAAAACACTGTGTGTGCTTTTTCAAAATGCATTATATGTTATGAAAACTGATTTGATGACAATATCTATCAAAAGTTGATGTTCCTTTCCCCACAGGCTTTGAAAGTAGATAAATGCATTTATTCAATCCTTGTCCTTTATAGGTAATCACTTACCAACCATTGATTCAGCAACCTTTCAAAGTTGCAATGGTACTGAACAAGTGGTACTTACAACTAGTCTTCCAAATTCCGGCTGTCTCAGTATCTCTGCAGTCATATGATCACAATTTGGGCACATAGCTGCCAACTCACACTTATGAAGGTTGCAGCATCCCAGGTCACTCCATTTCCAGCATTTCCTGCCAGCGGGAAGCCAGTAGGGAAGACCAAAAGTCACTCAGTTAATTCCAACTCATCCTGGCCTTCCAGTGGTTATACCGCTGTTGCGCCATTCATCCCCTCCCAGTCCTTCTGCGCTTGGATGTGACCTTTGGCCATCCAAGCCATCCCCTGCCCTTCCCCAACTCATGTGCACCCACATTAACTCTCCCAGGGCCTCCACCGATCTACTAATGGCACTTTTCCACTCCTCACAGGAGCCCTGCGCTCCTTATTTGGGAATCCTGCCTTGGGGTTCCAATGGCAATGGGACTGCTAGGATTTCTGGTGCTAAGCAATGCAGTCACTTGACACTGTGCTTTACAACCACACCACTTAGTGAACCAGGCAATCCTGGTCCCAGTTAAGGTCATAACCCGGGGACTACCTGTATTATCTTTAGCTATTTCAATATTTGTTGTTCTTCAGTCGCTAAGTCTTGCCCGGCTCTCCATGAGTCCATGGAGCATAGCACATCAGGCCGCCCTGTCCTCAACTGCCTCTTGGAGACCATATTTCAGCATTTGAGTATTACTAAACATAATATTCTGGACCTTTCTATCCCTGAAATGACTAATAGTTAGTTTAGCTTGGTCAGAGCAGCTCTTTGGTATCAAGTCCCTGAATGGAGTGTGCATAACAATGGACAGATGATGACAGCTCACAAAAGAATATTATACTCTATTGAGAGATCTTGTCAAGCATGTTTAAAAACAAACAGATCTTTCTAGCACAGCCCAGACTCAACTTATGATGCTGATTCTTGAGGCTATTCATTCCTTGACTAGCGACTTTTGTAGCCTGATCTTGTGTGCGATTACTCAGAAGTAAACAAAACCTCCTCCCAAAGGAATAAGACCAGTTATTTCACCAGGAAGGTCTTTCATTGTCTAGCAATTTGTATGGCTTATATTTTCTAGTTGTTTTTCTGCCCTGTTGGATCAAAATGTACTTAAGTGAGCCATTTGTTTTAAAGATATTTCTGCACCGCAATGTTTCCATGTCTAGTTGTTTGGAATTCCTTCCATCTGCTCCTATGGGCCTTCTTCTCAAGCTATAAATACAGATTTACGTCCTTTGGAGTTGGAAAGGAAAGCATGAAAGGATTAGTGGCACAACTGAACAAAAATCAGGTGCCAATAGTCATCAAACAAGGTAAATTTGGTGTTCTGTTTTTTGCTCCATCTGGCTTGATAGTGAAGTGTCAGATCCTAAAAGAGTTGAAAAAATATCTAGCTTGTTACTATCTCATCCTTAGAGTCTGATCCTATCAGAGCATCGACAGAGACTCATCAAAGCAGTTGTTGGGGCCATCTGACCAGTCTTAGCCGAAGAACAGGCAGCAGTGTCATTGCACCTCTGGGCCATAAAAGCGGTTGCTATCCTTTGTGAGGGATAAAAACGTTTTCAGACTCCTTGTAAAAATACTCCATGCGATGAAAAGAGAGAAGCAATAAGAGAATCTACAAGCAGTCCTCGACTTACAATGGTTTTTTTAGTGACCATTCAGAATGACCACGGCACTGATAAAAGTGAATCAGAACTATTTTTCGCACTTTTACTGTTACAATATCCCCATGTGATCAAAACTCAGACATTTGACAACATACTCATATTTATGACGGTTGCCGTGTCCCGAGGGGGTCACGTGATCATCTTTTGCAGCCTTCTGACAAGCAAAGTCAAGGGAGGAGCCAGATTCACTTAACAACCGCATTACTAACTTTAAAACTGCAGTGATTCACTTAACAACTGTGGCAAGAAAGGTCATAAAATGGGGCAAAATTCACTTAACAAATGTCTCAC
>JANHFO010002324.1:1125593-1137080 GCA_032468095.1 Pareas carinatus | reverse complement strand
CGGAAATAAGACCTAGTGCTCCTTTGGGAGCAAAAATTAATATAAGACAGTGTCTTATTTTCGGGGAAACACGGTAGGAGCAGGGAGAGCAAAGTTTTAGTTCCCTTTAGTCAGAGAAGGCAACTTTGATCAGTCACTCCCTCTTAGCCCATATCAGCATCATTCTGCATAACCAACCATCTCATGGCATCATGCATTAATAAAAATATCCAGTAGAAGAAGAAATGCTTAGATTTATGATCTGCTCTAGCCTTTCCCGGCTCCCAACAAAATAAAATATGCCTACTTCTGCTTAGCATTTCTTCTTTTCTACAACATACTGCTAGTTCCATATGAAATAGTGCTGTTGATATCATGCGAAGTCCCAGGGAAGTAGTTTGTAATGCCGATTCGTTGTTGTTGTTGTCAGAATCTTCATTCTGCTCAAAACGGGCATCTTTTTTCCTGTGTAAAATGCCTTTTCCCATGGAATGGCTCTGAACATTTTTATTTTGGTAATTCCCCTGGCAACTAAGCTTTTATAAGGACTTGTGCTATTCCTCAGTTTGCTACAGGCCAGCTTATATCTTGCCTGCTTTCCATTTCTGCAATAATTTCTTGACTAATCCTGCATTCATTTTATAATACCTCAACCTTCTTGTGGTCTCCTGGTCACCTAGGCACCTTCTTTATTTGGTGCCCCACCTTTTTTTTCAATGCTTGCATGACTCAGTTTCCTTTGTTAGCTTTGCAGGGCTGTACTGTCAGGAGTTACCTTTCTCCCCCCCCCTTATGTACGTGAGAGACTCAAACTCAGAATTAGAATTTATTTTGCCAAGTTACGAGGCACTGAAGCATGAAGTGCATCCTCATTGGTGGCTGAAATAACAAGTTTACTTTTAGCAGTGATTGAGAAAGATACACATTTGTCTTCCTGCCAGATGTTTGAATTAGCTGTGCTTTATTTTAATAGTGTCAGAGCAGGTGGCCTTTCAGCCCTACCTCCTTATACCTCTGCAGTATAGAATATTTCATAAGTTTTATTGAATAAACCTCCAGCGATGGTGCACCTCAGCTCTGGGAGGCAAGCTGTTCCATCGTCAAGAAATTTCTCCTTAGTTCCAGGTGGAATCTATTTCTGAACAACTTCCACCATTGCTTCTTGTTCTGCCTTTAGGTGCTATTTGATCAACATTAAAACAATACTTCCCCCCCCAAATTTTTTTTTGACAACCATTTATGGACTTTTGCTGAGACCAAAATTGAAAAGTTGATGTTTTACAGATTTACTTATAGATTGGGGGTGGTATATAGGATGAAGAGATATTTGTTTCTAACCAAATAGGGGGGTATTGTATGGCCATGGTTGATTCTAGCTTATCTTCCACTCTAATCATTTTCTGAATACTTGGATTTGTGTGTCTGTGTGTTTGTATGTAGAGATTCAGGTACAGACAGTCTCTTTTAGGTTCTAGACTTTGCAATTTTCTAAACTTGAAGTGAGTTTTCCATATGTGGCCATTTTTAAAGGCCCCATTGTCTTCCTCAGATCATGTGATTCTTACATTCCTTTTAATATACAGGAAACGTTTGAGACTCCACTAAAAATTAACTGTCTGCTTTCAAAGTTATCAAGATGCTTTCATGATCTTAAAAGCTGAAGTCATCATTTCTTTAAAAAGCTGCAATAATTAGAATCCTGAATGTTTTGCATAATTTTTTACAATCAAGGGTCTACATTTATTCATTTTTTCCCCAGATTTAGCCTTGTTAGCCTGGGGGGTAGTTCTTGAAGCCTATGTAGGTTTTCCTTACAACTTCATTTCCATTTTTGACATATTTTCTCTATCCAAGTCTTCCATTGTGGAAACTATAATTTCATTTTTCAAAACAAAATCAGTTCTTCTTGGTTAGCTTAACTTTGTTGCACCTAGATTCAAGTAACAGTCCTCTCATATGCTATACACTCATTGTGCTTTCTCTTAACATTAATCGATTTCACAACAATGCCAGAAAGTAGCCAAAACTTGTTGGTTTCTTCTGCAAGCACATGCTGCTATTATTTATTTATTTATTATTTAGACTTATATACCGCTTAGCAGTGCTTTACAGCACTCTCCAAGTGGTTTACACAGTCAACATATTGCCCCCAACAATCTGGCTCCTCATTTTACTGACCTTGGAAGGCTGAGTCAACCTTGAGCCAGTGAGAATCAAACTGATGAACTTTGATGGCTAATGGCAGGTGACAGTCAGCAGAAATAGCCTGCAGTGCTGCTTTTAACCACTGTACCATCCTGGCTCTTTATATGAAGTCATCTGTGTTTATACAAGCAAGCATCTCATCTTATGACAGTAAACAGAGTAAACAGACCAGAGTTTGTAGGTGACACATTATTCTAAACCAAGGGTAGAAATTATTTTCAAAGAGAGTCTGCACATTTTTTCAAGGTGTCTTTTGAAGATATTATGAAATATGGTGATATCATCAGTGAGGGAAGAGCTGAAAATTTCAGTGTCGTCCTTATTTTATTATTATTTTGCTATTATTATAATACAAAAACATGAAATCACAACAGTCAGTTCTTTAGGTAGTGTTCGCTTTCATATTCATCAAGTTTTTCCCAAGGATCTGGGATGTTGTATGGTATTGGTGTGGTATATGTGCAGATTCAAGCAATGTGGCATTTTGTAATTGACATATAGAAATTTTGCTAATGCACAAAGTTTCTAAGATTTTTGGGTACCCAGTGTGCTGATAACCACTGGGACTACTGTGGCCAGTTTTGATTTTCATATCCTGATACTGTGTGATCTTCTCCAATTATTTGTCTTCTCTTCTAATATTCTTGGAATTGCCACATCAATTATCCACACTTTCTTTTTTTAAATTAAAATTACATCTGGCATGCTATGGGACAAGACTTTATCAGTTTGTAATCCGAAATCCCACAATCCCACCTGCTCATTTTCAGCTACTTTTTTCCACCAGTTTTTCATTCCTGAACATGATAATTTCTATAGATGTTACAGTGAATCATTTTGGCAACTGTGTTTATAATCAATTTGTGTGATCTTCTTGCATGAGCTGATTTTATGATCTACCATTTCTCCTGCATCTGTGCATTCTGCACGAATCATTTTTCCATTCTAATCTTGATTGCATTACAGCCAAAACCAAGCCTTCAGCTTCCTTTTTTAATATTCCATTTGTAAGCCTTTGCCGAGTTTTATCTTTTCCATTTTCCTCTCAATCTTTTGTAGAAATTGATAATGTAATTCTTTTTCTTTCTGTTCTGTTCCTATTTTTGCTACATTATTTAGTAGTATGTAGTAAAATACTAGTAAAATGCTATGTAGTAGTATTTTACTACATTATGTTGATATTCATGTTTTCTTTCCCGCACATTGAGGAAGTTCCAATTTCTAACTTGCATCAATGCTTGTATTTGGCTGTTTTTTAATGTAATCAACCAATGCATGCTTTTCCTTGACAATTTGTTTGACTTGAAGTAAATCCTCAGTTTCTACAGGGTATGATAATTTAACATTTATCACTACAGGGATGTAATGCATAGTGAAGAGTCATTAGCTTTGGTGTTTTGGGGCTCAAATTATTCAGTTCAAATTGTGTCCAGTTAATAATTCCGACAGTGTATAATATCACAGGTGTGGCACAGGAATTGATGGCTTTTATGGTGTTTCCACCTTTCAGTTTTGTCTTTAGCACTATCCTCACTCTGTATTCTTTACTAATCTTATTTGAAACTTGACCGTGCTTGATGTTATCCAACTGTAAAATGTCTAGATACTTGTAATCTTCATTCTGATGGCTCCTGATCATTTGGTCATTTGGCATTTCAATTCTGTTATGGTTTGTGATCTTAATTTATTATTTGTGTCTCCTTCTCCTTCTTCTCCTTTTCTTCTTCCTCCTCCTCTTCCTCCTCCTCCTCCTCCTCAGTTTATATGCTACTCCAATTTCAAAGGACTTTGAGCAGTTTATCAACAGTCTTACCATGAAAAGGTTAATAACAGCTCGGTCAAATTATATCACAAATATAGTAACTCTTCACTTAAACAATGCTCAAAACTGCAAAGAGAAAAATGAAAAGAGCTCATAACAAAAATGTCCACTTCTCATCCTGATTCTGGCCTTCAGTGCTCTCTGGAAAGCCATGTTGTGCTGAAATCATTGTTAAGCCATCTATACCGTGTATTGCAAAGGCTCATGGGGGGAGAACCAGCATGGCCATTAGGTATATTTTCAGCTTAACCACAACATGACTTCCTGTAACATACAAACAGATATACTGTAATGTCTTCTCTGGGCTCTACATGAGGGCCAGGTAACATAAGATCACTAGGTTTAAAATTAGGTAAGAGCAAGTTGTAATATTACTGTTAAAGCAAGTGTGCAAAATTCTCACCGGGGGAATAATAGGGGTGTGGTTCAGTATGCTGTTCCTAATAATCTTCTTAAGAATCCAGAAATACTGAGTCTGTGTTGCAATTGCTTCTTTAAATAAACCAACAGTGAATCTTTCCTGTGGAATTATCCTGAACCAGAGAAATACTTCAGATACTTTCTTATAGCTACAAGAAGAGAATGGTTGTTTTTCTTAATTTAGAAATCACACATGCAGTTTGCCAAAGTGGTTCCTCCGTGGCTATTTGCCTTGCTCAGTGTTAAGTAGCAGTGCTTACATAGGTAATAAATAAAGCTAATTTTTTTAATGGCCTTGTTTTAGAAGTGAACTTGAAGTTGATCCACACATTTTAATGGATTATTAAGACTCTGAATTCAGTATTTATATGATCAAACCTGAATTTAGGGTTTGGGTTTCATTTCTTTTGCATTTCTTGCCTTCTCCAAACTTTCCATGGCATGTGCACACAAAGCATACAATCAGCTAGATATAGGTGGCCATGAAGCCATAGAGTAGGCAACTAAGGACATAGAAGAACAAGCTTGTAAAGCTAAAAGTGTCCTACAATTCTGCTAAGTAAACCTTGTCTCACCGGCCTTCTGGAGTTTTTCAGGAAGAATATGACTTTCTCAATTTTATAGAACAGAGCAGGGCCTTGATCTGCGGTGGTCCCCAGCAGTTTAGCCTCACCATTGCAGATGTGCCTGCCATTTACACTGGTCAGTGGGCAACCCAATAGAAGAGACAATTCAATTTAAATAATTCTAAAACAATGCACAATGTGACAACCCCTCCACTCCATTTCTCAATTTCACACTAATGAGGCCTGAGTTGTTTGTACCTAGTGAAGAAAAGGCCTTGGGTTCAGGTGATATCAGAGAGGGCATCAGTTCAGCTGGGAATGGGGGGGGGGAGGCCAAGTTAGCTGAGGGACTAATTGCCAAGGTTGTAATACGCATATATTAATCTATGTTACAGTTTCTACATTTTACTGGCTAGAATTAGAGGTTTAGTATTTTGGATAATGCTTTTAGATTCATTTCAGTTTAAACTGAATATATCTGGAGATGAGATCTTTCTATGAATCTTATGCAAATGTTCTATGCATCTACATAGCTGTTACCTTTTGAGTTAGTTGGTAGACCTCTATCCATGGAGGAAACATGCATAATGGAGGAGGGGGAATATGATAGTATGAAAGCCAAAGTGCTTCTTGACTCTTGAGGTTTCCTTTTGAGGTAGCATTTTTGTAAAAGCCCATCTGCATTATTGCTTACTTTCTTCCAATCCTAATGTTAACAGACTTTCTGCAGCAAATGAACAAAAGGTTACAGCTGTATGTTAATGTGCAATCCATGTGGGCAGAAGCTGTGCTTCACAGCAGCCCATTAATGGTAGGAAAAAAATTCTCTCCCTAGCTGTTTTTCTCTCCTTCTGTTCTCTCTCGCTTCTTCATTCACATTCACACTCTCTCTCTCATCCCCCTTCTCTCATTATTTATTTATTCAATTTCTATAGCCATCTGATTCAACCCAATCATTCTGAATGTGTTGTGTCCCGCTCCCGGCAGGACACCCCCCTCGCGGCACAGGCAGAGGAGGAGGAGGATTCGGAAGAGGATGAGGGGCTGGCAGAGGTAGACGGAGTGAGGGAGGAGCCGGGTGAGGGCCAGGCCGGCGAGGCAGGGGGGTCGGAAGCCGGGGGGAGCGCAGCGACGGAAGAAACGGGGGGAGAAGGGACGGAGGAGCCGCGGCACGACGCGGCCGAGGACACAGCTGAAGCGGAGTATGTGGATGCGCGCGCTAGAAGGCGCGAGCGGCGGGAAACTCAGCGGCAGCGGGGAGGGGTTCCAATTGGGCGACGGAGGGGGCGGGGCGGGCGGCCAACGCCCCTGACCAGGGATGTAAGTGAGGACAGGTGAGGAGGGGAGCAACTTCGGCAACAACGATCGTGGACGGAAGTTGCTTCTTGGATATCTCGGAACTCTTTGGCTTCCTCGGTTTTTGGACTTTGGCTTGGATCTGGACGTTGTATTGGACTCCTGACCTCGGTATTGGACTTTGACTCTGGACTCGGATTTGCCCCCCACCCCCTCGGACGGAGCTTTTATGGCTCGGAATCTAGAACTGCCCTGAAACCTGGCTTGACTTTGCCCTGGCCGAGCCGCCCAGAACAGTATGTAGGTCTAGGTGTGTTTGGGTCTTTTCCTGTGTAAGATTGAGAGTATCTTGGTGATGTTTTGGTGAGGTCTCATTCACCATCTTCAGGCCGGTGCTGACACTGGCACGAAGCAAAAAGCACATTTTAAATGTTCATTATATTATAATAGTATATATTCATCAAAAAATAAATTGTAACCTGCTGTATTAAGGTGAGGGGGGCAGTGGTTATGACTCCTGACATGTGTTCCAATTCTTAAAGAATTATATGATATGCTACTTATCACCTTCTGAAATCATAATTTTAAAAACAGACACAAATTAAACTACGCAGTGTCTCAGACCTGTATCCAATGCTGTGGTGTTTCTGCTACAAATTTCTCTTGTAATAGAAGCAACCATCATTTTGCCTTTGAATCCAAAGCATTACAAGAGGCGCACATTCATTTTGCAAACCATAACATTTCAAGATTTTTTTGTGTGCGTTTTTAGTTTTATTTTGGGAAAGGGAAAATCTAGAAGACGATATAACTTCTGGGTAGCATCCAGGCACCAATTTTTCTCCTTAAAATGGCTTTTCTGGCCTCCCCAGAATGGAAACTTACCCGGCCTACATTCAAAATGTGATCCCCACAATGTTGCGTAGTCTGGTGTACCCGTCAAATCGAGGGAAAGTTGCACATTCATGTTGAGAAGCAAAAAGACTACATGGCAATGCTGCAACTACTGTAAATATTTTCATTTGCTTTATTTTGCTAGCGATGTGCTTGGGCTTGAGAAGAGCTCTGTTTGCTTTAGGTTAATCTTAGTCTACTTTATGTTTTTATTGCAAACTGTCATGAGTGTCTTTAACATGTGGGAAAGTAGAGGTATAAGATAGGACACACAGAGGCCGACAAGTTGCAAAATCAGAAAATTATGCAAATATGTTTAAAGTAAACTTGAAGAGGAATCATGGCAGGTGTCACTTTGCTTCCTGAAGCAGTTTGACTTAATATCTGCATGCATCTGTTACTTAAATATATGTTTAATGAGGATGTCCCGAACACAGGTTTATAGCTGTGCACCACCAGCATATCTGGTCCATTCTGCATATGGAATATCTGAATTTCATGAGCAAATGCACACCTTGAACTGTCTGGCACATCATGAATTGAATTACGTCTCTGCTGAAAATTGGACCAAACTGTATTGTCTGCCTCAAAGTCACTAGAGCGGAAACTCCATACTCTTAATTGCCAGTGACTCATTGTGGTGCCCCGGATTATTTCAAAAGATTTAGTGATGCGGTCAGGCATAAATTAGAGAAAACTTTTTAATAGCTTCCTTTTGAACTTTTATACTGAGATACAACCCACAATTTGGGGGGAAGTCCATGCTATGAAATGTTTGGTTAAAATCAGCCTCTCCTTGTACAGACTGTCCTTTCAGAAGTTTGGCCCCAATTATTTGATCAGATGAATTTGGTCTCCTGTTATATATGAGTTCTGATATAATACCCATCGTGCTTTATTGTGATCTTCTTAACTTAGCACCATCTAGGAATTGGAACTTAACTTCCAGAAACCCTACTATTGGCCATGTCTATGGACTTCAACTCTTAGAATTCCCTGGCCAGACATGCTGAAGAATTGAAGTCCACAAGTCTTAGAGGAGCCATGGTTGGATACCCCTGGTTTAGACTCAGTCTAACACACAGCTCCCCAACCCTTTTGGTTTGGTGGCCTGGTGTGGAGACAGTGAGAGTGGTAGATGTGTGCATGTGTGTGTGCGCCAATCGCACATGTGCACATGTGGAACGCTGCAATTGGTACTTGAGGGAGTGGACTGTGGCTGGCGCTTGGGCGAGTGGGCCGTGGCCGGCGTGCAGCGCTCAGGGAAGTGGGGCTGTACACGCACACGTGCTAGTGTGCGAGTGACAGTCTAGCATCCCTGTGGCCTGATTGCTGCTTGGCCACGTGCTGTTAGTGGGCTGTGGCCCACAGGTTGGGGGGTTGTCCCCTGATCTAACACCTGAATTGAGTAGGTGCAGGTCACTGTTGAGAGACTTCTTCTGTATGAGCCTTCGACTTGCAAATAGATCCTTCTTTCCTTTCCCACGGTCACAGTGAGGCATTTCAAAGCTTTTCCTTCTATTTTGCTTGTAGCACATCTTGTGGCCTTTGTCCAAATCTGTCTAAGCTGTGGCTTTATCTGCAGCTGCTGCTGAGGGATTCAGAGCACCTTTTGAGAATTAGAGAGCGTATTGCGAGTACATTTACCGTGGTGTTAACCACGCAGTGATCATAGTTCAGAACAAGGCAGATTGCTGAAAGCAGAATACAATCATTCTCTGTTACTCAAGTGGATATCCAGACAAAGTGACGATAAACCCCTTCTTTGCTTTCAGATCTAAAATTGAGATATTTTGTGCATCTGGAATGTAATAATAATTGAGTTTAGTCAGCTAGCTAGAGTTGGCTGACATATAAGTAGTCCTGAACTTGCAACCATTCATTTAGTGACTGTTCAAAATTACAATACCACTGAAAACAGTGACTCGTGAAGGTTTTTCATACTTACGACCATTGCAGCATTCCCCACCGTCACGTGATCAAAATTCAGGCGTTTGGCAACTGGCATGTATTTAAGACAGTTGCCCTGTCCCTGGGTCATGTGATCATCATTGTAGCCTTCCCAGCTAGCTTCTGACAAGAAAAGTCAATGGCTGATGCCAGATTCTCTTAACGACTGCATGATTCACTTAATAACTGAAGTGATTTGCTTAACAACTGTGGCAAAAAAAGCTCATGAAATGGGGTAAAATTCATTTAATAACTGCCTTGCTCAGCATTGAAAATTTGGGGCTTCACTGTGGCCTCTGATTAATTACCCAGTACAGTTAACTAAATTGAATTTAAATTCTTGTCCCGAACTTTGCTTTTAATGCCGATTGTTTACCATCGTAACAAATTGTAGCGGGGAGTGAGGTTGACTGTTTTCTCATTCTTTTTTTCCCTTTTCTAAACAAAACAAATGTAATAGCTTCTCTGGCTCACTGGCTGTTTTGTTTGGCATTTGCATGTTCCTCTCCATTCCAGCGGGCAGTGCCTGTTCACAGAATGAATTAGTACTTTGTGTTGGCTATAGTCCTCAGGCAATAGCATTAGGAAGCTCACTCCATCCATGCTTTGCATAGTCCAGAACTTGATTAGTGGGTTCTGAGATGCACAAAGTAATCGTACTGCACTTTGCAATCTCATTTAGAACAGGAAAAGGGAACATTTATTGCCCGCTAAGCATTCCTGACTTATGTCCACATTTGTCAGGGTTTATGGGATTTAGAATCTAACCGCACCTGGACTGGAAAGCCAAGTTTTAACTCAGTAGCTAGCAAGCCAGTTTTAATGTTACTTGAGATACACAGAACATGAATGTTTTTGTAATATTCTTCCATATGTAATTTGTATAGGAAAAGTGGTCTGAAATGGCTAATGATCTCTTGGTGCATTAAAATCAGGAGTCTTGTCTTCTTGAAAAGAAAATTTCACTCACTGAATTTTTGAACAGTGGATCCATTACATTGATTTTTGCTCAGGCTTAACTTAAGAATTGGGAAGGAAAAATAATGTTATTTTTGGCTTGTTCTTGGAACTGGAAGAGAAGTCCACACCCCTCTCCCAAGTGAATTTCCTGCTTGAATACATCTTTTCTTAGCCTAGTTGGTTTTGTTTTGCACCAGTTTCCAATTTGTTTTTTCTTCCTGTTTTAAAAATAAAGTTAAACGAGAGGAGGGAGCATGGGGATTTGCTTTAAAAAAAGTCATCTGTTGTCACATAGGGACCGATGGATAGCACGTTATGTCCTCCTATTATATATTTTAAAAGGAAAGTTTGGTTTGAGCTCGTTTGGGTTCAGATATTTTGTGAAATATCTGTGTAACTTTCCTGGCAACAATATGGAAATAGTTTCTTATTGACTGCTGCTACCGAGTCCTTTATGCCTTGGTTTTCTTGAATTTCCAATTGTAACATGAATTACAGATTGAGGAACTGTGGCACATTATCTCCTGTAAATCCAACTATCGTGTTGGGTCTAGGACAATTGGTGGTGGCCACATTGCCATGGCTACTTCATCACACACACCCAGCCGCATCTCCCTCCTCCCAGGCCCTCTTTGCTGCTTCAAAGGGCTTTTGGCTGGAGGTGCTATGCAACTGGTTGCCCTTCACAGCAACCGCCATGTCTCC
Organism: Pareas carinatus; assembly: GCA_032468095.1. Classification (NCBI taxonomy): domain Eukaryota; kingdom Metazoa; phylum Chordata; class Lepidosauria; order Squamata; family Pareidae; genus Pareas; species Pareas carinatus. Next base: position 1,126,283 of record JANHFO010002324.1, on the reverse strand, counting down.
AGCATCCTGACTGGTGCCCAAAGCCCACTACCCATCCTACATGATAGCTGGGAGGCATGATTAACCAATATCCCTCACTGAATCACCCAGGATAAAGTGCTGGGGCAGGTGTGACGGGGGACCAGTAGTGGGAGAAGAGCACCATCGGAGGGCCAGCCAAGGATAAATACCTGCAGGGTATGTGTGGCAGAGGCTGGCAGTGAAGTGGGTGTGGCAATGTGACCACCGCCAATTGCCAGGTTGATGTTCACTGATTGATAGCAGAAATAAGTGCTATCTTGGTGACTCAAAAGAGCAGGGAGATAACGAAAAACTCAACCACCTCTTATCAGAGAACCCTATTCTTTTAAAAGTATGCTAGGTTGAAATTACGGGAAGTGAAATTCATCAGTCACATAGTACCCATGTTGGAGCATAGGATTTTAAAATAGGTAGTCCTTGACTTATGACTGGTCACTTAACAATCTTTCAAAATTGTTAAGAAGGTACTTATGACCCAGATTTGAAGTTCTGACTCCCCCCCCCCGATCACATTTATTTATTTATTTATTTGTTTGTTTGTTTGTTAGATTTTTATACCGCCCTTCTCCCAAAGGACTCAGGGCGGTGTACAGCCAGAATACAGCACAAACATGAACACAATGCTAAAAAACCCTTAAAAGAACTAAATAGGTCGGTTGAGTAAAAATT
>JANHFO010002324.1:1076145-1094453 GCA_032468095.1 Pareas carinatus | reverse complement strand
TCCTTTCCTCATCATAGAGAGTTTACTATTGAGACAGCAAAGGGAAAGACACGTTGAGTTTGAAATGGAAGATCTGTGGACGAGATTGTTCTTTTTAGGTTCCCTTGTAGCACCTGATAAAGGTCAGTTCTTGTGAGAATTAAATGCTAAATCTCCGTACATCAACTGAAATTAGCAGGAAGCCAGGTTATTTACTGTTTTCTATTTCTCTGTTGATGATTTGGAACAAACAGTCCCAGACTTGGATCATCCTGTACTGGGTGACTTTTTGAACCCAGAAAAGAGCATGTAGGTGGGCTGAATCATGCTTTATGAAACTTACAAAGTGTAGGCTGCTTCTTTAGACAGACTTGGCAAAAAAAAAGAATGCATTCAGAAGAAATATGTGAAATGTTGACGCCATAAATAGGTGGTTTTTTTTCCTTTAGCAGATAGGTAGGCATGTTGAAATTCAAGGGCACACTTAAAGGACTACCATCAGGTGAATGGTCTGTTCACAAAATGATGGGTGTGACACACAGGGAAAGTTCTTGGTTCTTGCTGGATGCACTATATTACCCTAGTTTACTTCTTCCTTTTTTGGTTGGGCTTCAGAGACATTCTTGGAAATTGAGATACTGTAGAAGACTGGTGATTTGCCATCTTTCTATTTAAATTTTAAGATTAAAGATAAGTCAGGGAGTATGGCAGGTACCTAGGTAGGTGCCCTGGGTGTATTAGTGTCTACAACTAGGTTAAAGAGAGATAATGCACTAGTGGTTTTAAAATCTCTGACAGCATTAGACAAAGCAATACTCCCTAGACCATTTCATGCACCAAGCATAGGTTGACAGGAATGGGGAAACTAGAGTTTCCAGGTGTTTCTGAACTACATCTCCCAGGATCCCAGTTTATTGGCCATCTGGGGGGGGGAGCTACTAGGAATTGTAATTCAACTCCTCACCCAGACTATGTAACTGCTACACTAAGCATCCATTTATATTCTACATTATGACTCCCCTGAGCTTCTCTTTCCTCTGCAAGTAATTGTGGGCCACCTGTTTACTTGGAACGCAGAAGCTCCATTCTGGTGGCTTCAGGTAGATCTTGCTGTGTAGAAAGTTTCTTTTGTCTATTTTTATGGCAAACATCCATCCTGCATTTACATGGGAATGAGCCTAATTCAATGGAAATGTTTCTATATAGGATTGCACACACGTTCCAGCCAACTGCTTTCTTACAATGAATATATAGGAAATAGAAATAGAAAAACTTACATTTTGTATTTCCCCCCCCAAAAAAGCAACAAAAAATAAAATAACTAAATCAAATAAAATGCTACCACCAAAATAAAATAATTAGATTGTTCCAGGAACATTCTAGTCATTCTATTCATGTAGCTTTTTCACAAATAGGGATGCAGTATAAATCTTGCCTTGATGAATGCTTCTGAAGAGGGTCTATCTAATGTCCCCAGAAACAGTCTTCAAATTCCTATCAGTGAGGTGGCAAATATGGACTGTTCTTCCCCCTTCCATTTTTTTAGGTGCTTTATACAGTACTCCCTCTGCTATTGTCTTTAGAGAAGAAAATCTGTGTGGCCCAAAAGAGCAGAAATTTACAAAGAGGCAAATTGCTTGTGTGTGTAGTGCATTGGCTATTCCTCAGATAAGCTGTGTCTCTTAAAGAGAAAGAGGCTGCTTGTTAACAAGAGGCTGCTTGTTATTTTAAGAGAAAAAGACTGTAGGATCTGAAATCTGTTCTCTTTGGCCAAAGGCCAACCAGTCTGGACAGTCTTCAAACACAATTTCTTTGCAGCTTCTTGAGGAACAGCTGATATAACACCCCCTCCAGTCTCTCTGAGCCAGGAAAGTTCAGAAATGTAATTTGTGATTGGCTGGAATGCCTCCCCCACATCGCTCTGTAATCTCAGCCTGGTTCTAGATTTGTCCATGGTGGAACAGCCTGCCCACCCTGAGAGTAAAGTAGATCCACAATGGTTACTTGTTAGCAAAGATTGGGAGAGCAGCAGCTTGCCCTGAATAGATGCCAGATGTTCTGGAGGAAGCAATGCTTTGTGTGTGGGTGCAATATACTGTATATATCAATAACAGGTGACATTTTGTTGGGGTGGGGGGAGAGAGAGAAGAATAATCTGATAATAGTTTAATTGCTCAGGAGACCTGGAAATAAATTGCAGGCTCCTCCTTGCTTACATGAAGGTTGATCAACTGGTAGACGAGCTAGAATTCTAACTGAAAGGTGGAACTCTAGTTTCATATGGCTTGAATTTATGGAAGAATAAGCTGGAGCTGCAACAAAATGTGACTTTCTAGGATGATTTTATGATTTTCAACCCCCAAGAGTCACTGGCTTGAGATAGGTGGCTATGCTAATTGATGGATTGAATAAATAATAAGTAAATAAATTCCTGACAGCAGTCAACCTTTTTTCAAGATGAGCCATTCCATTCCTCCTTTCTTCTGCCAGTCAGCCATTGTTCCTATCCACTGGGTGTATTCAGTCCTCATGAGGACTTGGGGGAATGGAGTATTCTTCTGTTGCTATTGGACATGGGAGTTCTTCCACAAAGGTGAGAATCCTCTCCAGCTCTCTGAAATGTCTCTTCTGGCCAAGGGTGATGCTACTTTGGCTGCATATGTATCCATACTCCTCAGTAATTATCAGAAGTACTGTGGATGAATTTTTGTACATTGCCTGTCTTTAAATAGAAGAGCGCTTTTTCTTCTTTGAGAGAGGAATCCATAAAAATAAGATTGACATGGACGTGCATATTTTGATCAGAAGAGACTTTAGTACCAGCCTATATCTCAAAGGTACACACTATTTAAGTTCTTTAGGTGTTTTTGTATTTTTGTTCCAGACTTCATGGACTTTACATTTGTGTTTCCCAACACCTAGGGGCATGCGGCCACTGCCATGGAAATTTCCTCCAAGAGTCCTAATAGTTGATCATCATCATCAACTAGTTGTAATCTACAGGAGAGCAGATTTTTATAGTCCAGAGCCAGTCTAAGTACCTTGTGACTCTCCTACGCGTTCCAAGAATGTGGAGGAGCATGACAAGGGGATCCCCGCATTCACAGAGAAGAGATTCATACTGAATACAGTCATGGTGGGGATCATGGGATGAGAGGAACGGGGAAGGAGGTATGGTCAAATCTTCCCCTAAAGGAGAGCTAGACTCTTTTCCTGTCAAGATGACTTTTCTGAGAAAGCAGCTTACCTTCTTTGTTTCAGTAAGAGGAAGGGAAATCCTGGTGTCACGCCCATGGCAACTGTGACCCACGTTCCAATCCCACCACTTTACCTGAGGCCAATGCCTCCCAGCACGTTTGGCTACAGTGCATGTTGCTCTAACCTGTTTGAGGTAACAGTGGTCATAGTCCAAAATATTTATGGGTGAGGGATCAGGGAAGGGTGAAGTGGACAGCATCTATTTACAGCTCTGTGTGTGTGTGTGTGTTTGTGTGTGTGTTGCTTTCTGCATGACACAAAGTAGTGTCTATTCATCCGTCCATGTCCTGGATAGTCTTCCATGCGTTTAAGCTTGGCTGGAGAAAGGAAACACTGAGATAGTTTGTCACTGAAACTTGGCATTTAGGCCAAAAACATTTTCCAAGCAAAGCCATTGTTTAAAAGATTCAGTGTTGCTTGTTTTGTGAAGACATGGTGTTTCTTTGACTGTGGTGGGAACTATATTTGTAGTGATCTTTGTTTCTTGTTTGCGTCATCCCTGCACTTCACTTTGTTTTGTTGTCCTTGCCAATACAGACCACTTGTGTCCTGAAACGGTTCTGGCTAAAGCTATGTCTTGCTTTCTCTCTACAGGAATCCTTTTGCCAATGTCCAGCTCAAACCAACCGTGACAAATGATCGCTCAGCTCCTCACATCAGCTGATCCAGAAATGCTGGGTTACGGCGGGCGGGTACCTTGCACCTTCTGATTTCACTTTCAAGCCTGTGTTGTATTTCTGTGAGGTCCTTGTACAGTTTACATGTCTTTCCCTCCAACTATGTTCTGGTAGTTAAAATGGCATTTAAATGGCATGCTGGTGTGCTTTTCCTTTTGCTTGTTATAAATAAAGAGAAACTTGAGCCTTGGAGAGCGATGAATCTTGAAAGGGAGGCTACGCTGCTATATTGAGTGGAGACCTAGATAGACCAAAAAGCAGACCCTGCCTTCTTTAACCTCTGCACCTAAAGGGCAACCTTCATAAACGTTTTAAGGATAGTTCCGGAGACAGATGAACCTTGCAGTTTTGCAGTCTTCTATGTTTTGTCAGTTAAAATTTCTCCTGGAAGTCCTTTTTCATCTTCTGTCAAAGCATATGGATTTGAACCGGACTTCAGAGCTGTCAGAAGAAGCTTTGGGGCTGCTTAAGGCTGTCAGATGAAATGCACAACCTAGGTTCACTCAACGCTTGGATCTGACATGGACTTGAATCTCTGAAGCGCTTCCTGGTAGCTCCCTCCTTACCTTGTGCTGGACTTTTGCTGGATAAAAGTAAAGTAAAACTTTTACTGAATCAATCTCTAGAAGAGCTGGGCTCCTCAAAGCAATTGTCTCAATTTGACACTTTGATGTTTATTAATGGTCCGTCTCTCCTACATCTACCTTGCTTGCCTGTGATGCTCCTTAAGCGGCAAGGTCCGCTGATGGCCAAGTTATCGCACCTACCTTTTCCAGCATATTAAGATGGTTGGGGGATGTTATGCAGGAAAAGAATTTTTTCTATGTGCAACTAGCACCATCTGTTGCTTGAGCATTTGTCTCATTTCTCTGGAGCTTTAAATAGACCAAGGAGGGACTTCTCCCTCCAACCCCCAGTAAAAAGCTAGTTTATTCCTACAACGCCCAAACTCCCCTTGTGTCTTCTTACTAACACATCTTGACTGGTGCAGGTGTGTCCTTTGCTGCCAAAACAAGTTAGTTTAGACAGCTTGACCTCTGCCTTGGTATTGGGTCCATGCTGTTTGTAAGGTTCTTCTATGACTAAGCCAATACTGTATTCCTGTTTTTTTTAATCTTTCTTTTTAAGGTCCACTTGCCTCCTAAAGTAGATGCTAATTCAGTCATGAATAAGCTTTTTTCTTATGTTCTGTCCTATTGTCTGTCAAATTCTGGTAAGATGTAACCTAGACTATTCAGCTCTCTACTTGTATTTATGTAACTCGAGATTAATGAGTAGTGCTAGGAAATAGTACTTATCAAAATGGAACTGGGCTTATCCACCACTTGGAGTGCTCTTACTGTTTGAATTCTAGTTATGGTGCCAGAGTCTGATGATAATGAGCAATGCAAACCCAATTCCTAAAATACACTGATTTCAAATTTTTAAGACTATGCCCTTTACCCATTCTATCTTTTGAATTCTTATTGCACAAACCCGAATGAATTATGCTAGATGCAAACATCTGCCTTATTCTACATAAGAGTAGTCCCAGCTGACTACAAAATCTATATCCAGCTGCTGCTTTTTCCTCCCAGAAAGAAATGATGATAATAATGGTATTTTTCACCTCTAAAAGTAGCAAAATGTTTGGTGTGAACTTTGGCCAAATATTAAACAGCCTCTCTCATCTGATCCTTTGGTTAGCCTGAAGTCATTTGTAGCTGCTTTGCTTTTCCATTGGCTTTTAAAAAAGAGGCACAGCTGCCTAGAATATAATTTTACTAATCCCACCATTAAAATTCAAGTTCAAATTTGATCATCATTAGTTTCTGTGCCCTCTGTTCTTAGTTTCTGAAAAACATTAAGACTGGTTTTCTATAATACACCTAATCCAGAATTGTATTGTCTGTCTTAATGTGTTGAGTGAACCCAATCATTGTGGTTTATTCAATAAATCAAAGTTAAATGATGGCTTAGCATTTTATATAGATCCTGTTTAAGTCTCCCGTGCAAGCTTGGAGACTTCTTGTATTTTTCTGTGCATTTCCATCACGACTTGTACATTTCCCTGTGGCTTATGATACACACATATATAAATATCTCAAAATCTATATTTTTATATAAAGAAATTAAGCTAAAAACCAGTTACAGAAAATCTCTAACTTTAATAGATCAGACAAGGCGGCAATCCCAATGAAAATTATTTAAAAGATGAAGCTCTCACTGGCCTTGTTTTTGATCATGTGCTACAATTGCTTTTTTTTTTATTGCACCTTCTATTACAGTCCTTTCTTGAGAATCATTTTTCCAGTTGTTGAATAATTTAGCTTATGATCTTTGTTCACACAAGTATAAAGATTCTCAGCCACACTATAATGTTTCGAAAAATGGCTGTGTTTATGTGTGTATGCTGTGTATGTATTTTTAAAAAAATCAAACTTTGCCAAATTATGTATTTTTTTCTTTAAGGAGGAAGATTGATATTTAGTTCCTTTCTTATGCAATATTTTCAGCAGTGCAGCCTTGCTGTGGTATTATTTAGATCAGGGTTTCTCAAGTCTGGCAAGTTGAAGTCCACACATCTTAAAGTTGCTAAGTCTGAGAAACTTTGATTTAGATGATTCAAGGAATGTAGGATGTAGAATGTAGAATGTAGCTTGCCAAGTGGGGCTCAGAACATTAAGGAGGGGTGGCAGGGCTCTCAGCTCCTGAATTGAATGGGAGAGAAAGGATAAAGACAAAGGTTTACAAACAAACTTTGGCTCGTGCAAGATGGACTATCGGTAGGTCCAGAAAGTAGAAAGGGCTAGCTGAGGCTCAGATTGTCTCATGTGTTTTTAGGTGCCCAGCGCTATGTGAAAATGGGTTGGTTTGTGGGAACACCTCCCGTGGGAGATGCCGGAAAATGGAGCCTTATATTGTCTTTCTTCTTTCATTCAAAGGTAGGATAAAGACCAGCAATAACAAATGAGAGGAAAGGGTCTACATGCAAATGTTTTTCAAGGGAAAGTTGACCAAAGTCACTTTTATAACTCACTGGTTTTTTGATACCCTTCTCCCCACCCTAACTGGTACATCTTCCTCTTTGAACTATTTCAATAATTTCTCCTAAACAGGTCCAGGAACATGTAATGAACGGGAAATTGTTACTATACTATATGCAAGAGTTGGCACAGCACTAGCATAGCTGAGGATGCATTTAAGCAATTCAGCTGAATCGTATTATGTGGCTGGGAGTTTTGGAAATTGTAATCCCCGTACATATGGGGAGCAGCAGGTTGGGAAAGCTGGTTTAGATAGTGTTACTTGATCTGCTTATGCTCTCCAAGAGTCTCTTTTGTTAGGGCTTGAAGATTAAAAGAGGTTTCTCCTGAGCAGTAATGGTCTTATGGTGTTTTTGTGCTGCCTATACTTCATTTCTTGATTAACTAACTTTCCCAGATGAACAATATTATAAGATCCTCTTACCTTCATGCTGATTGTGTGAAATTAAGGTTTGAAACAATCCATGCCTAAAGCTCTTAATTTCTAATGCGGTGTGATAAGGGTATGGTGTACACCTTCCAGTTAAAATTGGAATTTGGAGTTGGGTGGCTTATGAATTCAAATAAAGAAATAAAAAAACAAAAAGCGGAGCAAGCTGGTATATGTGGTTGATCTTGGGAATCAGCAGACATTATTCTACAGCCACAACCTTTTTCATGATACGGGAAAGTATCCTGTGAGTTCCCAATATTTGTGCTTACAAGGAAAGCAGCAATAGACTAGCAGAGGTCTTGTGTTATCACAGTACCTAGTTTGAACCCAATGGGAGAGCACCATGACCAGCATTGAGAAGGTGGCTCTTAGTAACAATGAAGGAATGGGTGGCCAGTGGCCAGTGAATGACATACAACTAGGAATGTTACATTCTCCCCTCATTGCCCCCCTAGATGAGCGTTTAGCATGCCTGCTAATGATAACCACAACAGTGAAGGAACATTCTAAGAACTGAGGCTGGGGTCTCTTATTAAAAGAAAGTGCAGTACAAGAGCTGTTTTATACTTACAATGCTTTGGTCTCCTGCAGGGAGATTAGTTTTCAAGAGCACCATGGCAGTGTCTTTGAGCATGGTTGCATTTTTTATCGTTAATTCCAAAATACGAAATACTGAACATCTCCCAACCCCTGGTCAGTTGGTTACCCATACACTGGCATTAAAACCAGAAAATGATTGGACATTTTAACAAGAGGTGGTTCTTGGCATCAAAAGAAATTGTGGCAAGAAACTAGATAAATGAAGGGGTTTTTTTTTTCTATTATGCCACATCAAAGGGAGTGTTAAAAGAGCCTCCACACCAAGCTCCAAATAATACCAGAGTCCAAGTCTCCATGCCTAATTTACAGAGGTGTAGAAAGGAATAATAATTTATTATTTCTAGTTGGAAGTCATAAAAGTTTCAAATAATAAATGCTGCCCCTATCTCAAAAAATGTCCCTGTATAATTCCCATCCACTGGCTGTAATCCATCTTTTATTCCTACACAGTTGAGAATTAGAGCTAGCCTTGGAATTACCAAGTTCAACCAAACTAGTTCTGGTCTTAGTTTTTAAATCTACGAAATATTTTTGGGGACATGACTCCATGAATTCATGAAAATATCATTTCCCCAAAAACAAGACCCCATTGGAAAATAAGCCCTAGCATGATTTTTCAGGATGCTTGTAATATAAGCCCTACCTCAAAAAATAAGTTAAGATTGTCAGCCAAATTTGGAGGAAAAATTAAGACCCGCTTATTTTCGGGGAAACACAGTAGCTAGTTTTTTTTCCCCACTGGACATTCTCACTTCTTACGACATTGGCATCAATAGCTTGTTTCTAATTCAGTCGCCCCTGTCCCACAAAAGGAATAAGCTATAAGAGCTATGTGGCAATTTGGCTTTGAAAAGGTTATCACAAGTATTTCTGGGCCAGTGTGTTTCCCCTATTGGCAGCTGTTTCACATTTTCACCACGGTTAATTGACCCCTGTTTCCAATACAAGCATAGCGATGCTGGTGCCAATTTTCCTAAATCTCTCCAGTTTCTTTCTGTCTGGCAGTTACCTGAGGCACAGAAGCCTTTGTCAAGAAAAGGATGGGTCATTTTATATCCAAACCATGGCTGCACCGCATGGTTGAGGTATTCACTGTCTCTCAAGACTTCTGGGTGAATGGGTCTCATACATAATTCCATTATTTCCTGCCGTCTTCAAAACACAGATGGAGGAGGAGAACAGGCAAAAGTTACGTTATTTTAAAAATGTTTTATTTTTATAGTTATTGGACCAATGGTATTTGACACACATGCTGGGAGCTGTATGGAACTCAGCACTGATAAAAAATACAGCAATTATGACCCGTATCAATAAAACACACTGTAAATAGCCCACCCCCTCTCTATTTCTCTCTGTTTCAAAGAAAATCATTAACCCAAAACATAGCTCTAGTTCTGACCTCATGCAGTCTCATAGAGCTGTCTGTTACTATAGACCATATACCTATATTGGCAACCTTTTCAAACGTAACTAGATAAGGAAATGAAGGAAATGAAACGAGAGAGCAGGCTGGGCTGTAGCTACTTACCATTTCCTGAACCTCCTCTTTTGTCATGGTACTGGTTCTGTCTTTGCCTTTGAAAGTGGAAATATGGCAGTGGCAAGCTAGAATCACACTGTGTAGCTGACAGATTTGTATTTCATCTAATGTGAAGGAATGAGAATACACACACACACACAAACAACACAAACCTTTCCAGTTGCAGGGACGCAGCATTCAACTACCCAAAGCCAGCTCAGTCATTCCTGCATGTACCAATGTGGACCAAATCCATTTAATAGTTACTGAAAATCCAGACATATGCAGGACATCTACACAGAATATTTTGGGAAGGTGTGAGAGCCAATGAGATTGAGAGGTCCTAAGAATCTGGAAATACTCAACAGCAACCTGCCTTGTCTTGGTAAAATTCTCCTTTTGCTTTGCCTTAAATGTCTACTACGAGGAGGAGCAGTCCTACCCATTCTCAATTCTCATTACCAAATATCTCCCCAAGGTAAAATAAGGAATAACAGTGTCCCTGTCATTCAGTTTGTTATTTCCCCAAGAGGCTTCTCATTCATAAATAAAAGAATCTTGGAGGATAGTTTCCAATTATTTTTTTCTAATGAATGTTGGATTTGGATTAAACCTGCCCAAGAGGTAAACAACTGTACAGCTCTGTAGCCAACATTACTTGATTTTCAACTACTTTTCCAAACTGTTGCTTTATGGTTAATAATGCAGTAATGGACAGCATCCTTCAATTTAAGTTTGTTTTTTTAAAGAGCCTTGCCTACTTAGTCTCTAGGCACTCGCACACATGTATTTAGAGGAGTCTCTTGTAGTAAAATTCTATTTTGTGGCAAGTTAAGATAGGTCGCCAAAAGGGAGGGTGGACGATCACTCTGGGCTTTGAGATTGAAGATCTACTATGCCCCATTTGCTTATTACAATCTTTCCCTAAAGGCATCCTGTGCCCTAGTTTCCTGTTCATCACAGTAGAATAAGAGTTGGAAGGGATCTTGGGGGTCTTCTAAGCCAACCCCGCCCCCCACTCAAGCAGGAGACCCTATGCCATTCCAGACAAGTGGCTGTCCATCTCTTCTGAAAAGCCTTCAGCGATGGAAAACCCACAGGTTCTGGAGGTAAGCCATTCCACTGGTTAGTAATTCTCAGACCACAGGGTATTTTGTAAATACAGGGCGTTAAAGAACAGACCACAGGATATTTTGCACTCTTTGAAAGGAATCTTACGTTCTGCATTTGTGTGAATCCTTCCATTTGTATACCTTTACTTTGCAAAGTTCACTTTCTATGTATTTTAGAAAGATTTGCACGTGAGCATTGTATTCTTTTTGCCAGGCTCCAACCACACATGTATGGACCACCGTCTGACCATAGTTTTTTAGTCAAAAAAAGGACAATATTGTCCAAATGACAGCCCCCTGCCATACAGTCTGCCAATTCTCTCTCTCTCGAGTCCAGAAATGGATGTTTAAACTCTAGATCAAAGCTCTCCTCCTGCCTCTCTCTGTCTTTGGGGCTGGCTCTTTCAGACATTGGAACATTTCAAACAGAATCGTGGTCCTTCCTCTTCTCCATCACACTGATCAATTAGGAGGAGATGCCCCTGCTATTATCCACGTTATTCTGAAGCTGAGATGTATAGGGCTTTGAGTTTTTTTGTTGTTGTCGCTCCAGGCATTGTGCGCCATGCTGAGAGCTATTCTATAAAAGTTGAGTGAGACTAGGAGCTTAGAAGGATCCCAAGCAAGCAATGGGTGGGGTTGTCTATAGCTTACAGGATGCACTTATTTCATATTTATTTTAAAGAGGGGGTGTATGGAACCTAGCAAGTACCGCAGCATACCAGAGCATTCTAGAGCACCTCAGCAGAGATAATCAATATTGGTCATGAGTATCCTAACTCACTCACCCTCCCACGCTATCTTGGCTGCCTATGTAGTACAGCCTTGTTTGCTGTCCACAAATTATTCCAGTTCAGCATTAATTAATAGCACTGTAGAGGGGAAAACCAAGGCTAGGAAATAATAGGCTGAGTATGCCAAAAGGGGAAACAACAAATCCCAGAACAATGAGGATTAATGAGTCTTTTCCATTCCTCGGAGTATCGGAGAAGCCTAAGCTATACATGTCCTGTTAAATGTCTGCTGGATTTGAATATAATACAAACTGATTGTAAAGGTGTGTTAATTGGCATGTTCAGAACATGCCCATTATTTCAAGGCAGAAATAGCCACTGGAACTCTTAACAAACAAAATTGGGACTGCTTTGTCTTCAGTTTATCGGGTATTGCTGAAGTACTGTATATTTAGGCTTATCCGTGCAACTATAAGGTAGGTTTTGACATCCAACTGCAAGGGTGAATTGGAATATATGTAAAGCCCTGGGATCCCTCACCTCTGGGGGCAGAGGCATTTTCACTAGCTATATCAGTCCAGACGGATATCAGTTACATTCCCCAAACACAGAATAGAGTTCTGCATTTGGCAATAACATTCTACTGGTTTGCCAGGTATGTAAGATGAACTGGTGGGAAGTATGCAGAATGAGAACAATGTTCCCAAATGCACAGGGGACTCCCAGGCTGCAGGCTTCTTGTGCTAATCAATTGTTTCTACATGCAAAAATATCTGAGGTAAGACCTCTTTTTAGATGCTCAGCTCAATATATGGGAAGATGCACCTTGTGGACCAGTGTTTCTCAGCTACTTTAAAATGTATGGACTTCATCTCCCTCAGATCCCCAACCAGCAACACTGTCTGGGGGATTTCTGGGAATTGAAGTCCTCACATCTTAATATTGCTAAGGTCGGGAAATACTACGGTAAACAAAGGGATGTGCCCACATCACACATTTTTCTCTGAGCACAGACTCAGTCTGAAAGAAGGAGAGCTTTAGCTAGGTTTGAATTCAGCTGAGCTCTCAACTCAATCCATTCCAAGCAGAAGATTAGCCTTTCTTAAAACCAGTTTGAAATTTCTGATGCATTCAGTAAAATGCCTGAAGGGGAGAAAAAAGTAAACCACCCTCTGACTGCTTTCCTACTTGATCAGCCTGTGCACTTTCTGCAATATTTCACATACACAAGGAAGGACATAGACATCAAAAGCTCTATGGATAGGAGAACAAAAATGCAGCCTCCCCCTGAAAGTCTTTTTAAAGTTGGGGGTAAAGTGCTTTTTATTTCAAGTTATTGCTAAATGTTTATTCATTTTCAGGAAAAGTGCATTTTAGTGCAATTTTTCATCTATCCATCTATGAAAGCGAATAGCATGGTGCCCAACAGATTAGTGCAGCAGACAGCACACGTCAAAGCCATTAAAAAGTTGAGATTCACTTACACTTGTGATGCTTATAAAGTTCAAATAGAAATGGAAGAAACAGGAAAAAAAGCCGGAGTGGGTTGTGACGGCATCATAGAGATGCTCTGTATAAAATGAGCAGGCAAAGATTCCTCCTAAGGGTGGATCCAGCCTTTATTCCCCTGCCTATTAAGACCCCAACTCTTCTTATTCCAGGTTCTGAAAACAGATCTGAGAATGCAAAGAAAGGAAGAAACCAATTATAATAATCTCTCCTTTTTAAATTAGTGGGAGCTTGGTAAAGGGACTTCCAGTGGGGCTAATCCCATTGGGAAACACAGCTGGCCGCATTTTTTAACAAGTTGCAGTACTATATAAAAGCTCCTCAGGTAAGAATGGGAAATCTGCAGTTTGGGATTTATTACAAGCCTGGTATTCCAAAACACCTGAGGATTTTTCTACACTAACTGAGGAGGGGGATGAAACTCTGGGCATAATTCAGAAAATCAAGAACTTTATTCAGTGGTTAATTTTTGTCTAGTTGAGAATTCCAGTGGCTACATTATTTCTGACCATGGTATTTACTCCTTCCCCCCCAAAAAAAGTGGTAGTCAGATATGAGCTGTATGTTTGAAGAATTATGTTGGGGTCCAATGCATTCTTATTCAAAAGTCAAATCCATTACCAAAAGGGTCCACTCTCTGTTCCTCATTCAGCTTGTTCTAACCAACCGAGGCTCCAGTCTTTGAATGCTCAAGAGAATCATATGCCACCATTTTGGTTTGCAGAAGGATGGAGAGTGGATGGGAAATATAGACCACCAGATTCCATTTCCAGACAATGCCAACATACTTGGCACCCAATGAGGAGGAAAAGGAGAGTTCCACTAAACTTGTGTCATGGCATACAGCCAAGCTGCTCCCAAATTGATTTGTGACAATGAAGTATTTTGAAAGTACATTCAGCCACAGAGGTCAATAAATGATGCCTTCTCTAGAAAACATCTATAGTTTGCAGACATTTCTTTCCAAAGCCATTGGATTGGATTGAAATCTTGGAAGGTGCACAGTTTTAGGTGAGAGAAATAATCTCTCTCTCTCTTTTGATGTTAGTGAGCAAAATGTTGACAGCAATATTCAGAGGCATCCGTCAGCTTTCCCTGCCTTCTGGGTTCAGTAGCTGCTGGCGTGGGTCCACATGGCTCCAGTGTTGCCTCCTTCTCAAGTTGGCATCAAAAGTAAACCAGCCCTTAAGCAAAGAAGGGGGACAAAACCAAGAAGGAACAGGAACGCTGTCTCTAACTCCAGCTCCATGATGGAAAAGTATTCGTTTTCTCAGGTAGTCTGGTTCAGGAGCTCCGAAAAGCACGTAAGAGTGCCCTAAATCCACAAACAGGCTGTTGTATTCTGATCATGCTACAGAAATCTATGATCGACCAAGGAAGGACAAGTGTTATTCATTTGGGTTCACCAACCAGCAGCGAGAGAAATGAGACAGGGGCATATGTGTTGCCCAAAGTGGGCCTCAGAAGAATTGGAGCGAAAGGCATATAGGTCTCCACCACCCAAGGAGGCTGTGAACAGATCCTGGTAACCTTTCACATCCAATAACACATTGAACAAAGACAACAGACCTCCCAGAAGGATCTTAGCAAGAAATGTCAGATATGGAAAGTATTCTGACTATGGGGAAAGAAAGAATAACGGGCTGAAAGCACGCAGCATCTGAAAGATGTCTTGCTCCACTAAGTTTACACTTAGTACTGTACCTTATTAAACACTTCTCCAGCTGGCTGGAACCGATGTGGGTAGCAGTGGCAGGAGAAAGTAAGCCAGAAATCTTGCTATCACTAACATCTAAACACTGCCTAATAGAGTGATGATGAATCATTGCCTCACACATGGCAATGTTTACGTATCCTATGAAAATGAAAGCTGTGCTCATGAACCCGAATGAGGTATCGGCACCGGTGCCAAGCTTGCCACCTGTAGTCACAAGATACTCCAAACTGGAAGCACAACGAAGCACAAAGCACGGATGTTCTGCAGCTCTAGTAGGGTTTCCTTTTAGTTTGTGTTTTCTCTGGCTCAGTCAGGAAATGGCCCAAGTAGCTACCAGCTCCTTTTGCACTTGTCTGTTTACCCCCCAATTTCCAAAGTCAGCGACTGGCCTATAGTGCCCAAAAGCCGCAACTCCCAAGTGAAACACGCCTCCGACTCCTTCCCATTTTACCCCACAGTCCAAACTGCACAACTATCCTAAATCTTGAGCTAATCAAAATCTAACTATAACAAAACAACCCCCAAACTATTAACATTCTCCTTCCCCAGCAGTTTCCCCCTCCCTCCCCAAGATGCCTTGATAAAGGTTAACTCTTTACATCTCTTTGGCAACAATAACTTAAATCTGCCGCTCTGTTAGGGCAGGTGATACAGTAATGGGTAAACTTTGTACAAAAATAGTGTCAGTGGCAGTTTGATCTGCTTTTGCTATGCATCTGCCGGGCATTTCTTCCTGCACCTGAAGGGTGACAAAGGAAATTTGGAACCCCCCCCGAAGACTTGGCATTCCTCTCACATTCCCAGCAGGTCATATCATGGGTGTCTAGGAAGCGCTCCCCGAATAATGCTGATGTAGAGAAAAGGATGAAGATGGCAGAAAAGGGGGAAGATGGCATCGGTAGGTCTCAGCACCACAGTCTCTCCCAGCCAGCAAAATGTTTAAATAAGCTCGTTTCCTGTTTCCTGTACTCCCAATCCCACCTCCTGGGATTCAGGCTGCTCTCTGAAGGCTAAGGAGGAGGAACCGGAAGTGCTGAAGGCCATCCAGACACCACTTCCGAGCTGCTCTTAGTGATCCTGCCCATAACGGAAGGTCTTCAGTAGAGCTGAGGAGAAGACTGTGATTCCCAAAAGGAGGCAGCTGGGGACAATTCTGAGCTCCGCAACCATGATGCAGCTGAGCAAGAGCAACCCAGGGTCAGTGGAAAAACAGAGCCCAAAAGGGGAGATGGTTGCTGGAACCAGGAGTCTTCCCTGCTCAAAACATTAAATGCGACCTTCACTTCAGCTGGCTCCCCTACCTGTTTCAGGTGTTTGGCCTACACTTGTCTCTGGCTCTTCTGGTAACGGATTGTGTCTGCTGGACCATCAGCTCCACCTGATATTGGAACACAGCACACCGAAGAAAGGACAAGGAGAGCTTTGCCCCTGGTGGCAAGACACAAGTGCCAGTGCTCGAGGACCCACCTGAAGCATGTCGGAGTGGCGCAAGGCTACGTGCTCTCTCAATAGCCCCTGTGGGGTGTGGAAAGAAGACACGATAAGCTCACAGAACAGGCAGGGAGAGGATGTCTCAGGGCAGAAACCCCAGCTGGGGACATCAGTGTGGGTCAGAACACCAAGAGGCATGAGCTAAGGAGTATTACAATGGCTTACGTGGCAATGTTAGCAAGGTCACAGATCTACCCTTTAAATGCTATAGGTTCTATATGTCTATATATGTCTATTTGTACACAAACACTTTCTTGGATGTGTGCACACGCGCACACGCGCACCCACACACACACGGTCTCATGTTTGCACAACCATCACAAGCCACCTCAGGGTAGAGGGTGGCTCCAGCCCAGCAGCAGTCAAAATCTGTCCAATAAAATCCGAATGAGGCCCTGCAGAGTCCTGCTCCAGCCAGCTCCTGGGCCTCCTCTGTGATCATGTCCCCTGGTGCAGAAACTGTGCCGTGGGGGAGGGGGGCAAAGTAGGAAATCCGAAAGGAGGAGACATCCAAGTTCATTCTCTTTTGCCATTTTCACTGTTGCCTAGAAAAGGGAAGAAGCTGTTAGAAATTGCAACCACGTAACTAGAGGACCCAGAGGCCCTTTTCCTTGTAGAGTTCTTAGCTTTCCCAACACATCTGGTCTCCTCCAGATGCCCCAGGACTGTAAGTCACAGGCAGTTTGAATTCAGTTCATGACACATGGACAGAAGCTTAAGACAGGTCTTAAAAGTCCGTAAAGAAAGAAGGATCCTAGTTGCTTGCTTGTAACGTTTCTCTCTTCACCAGTTTGGTGTTTTGGTTAAAGTCATCTAATATTTCTCATTCAGATAGAAGAGCTCTGGATTACGAAAAGATACATTGCCATTCTCCTTTAAAAAAGAAACCATCATAAATTCAGTTCTCTCGAGTCAAGCTTGACTCCGGTCTGAGTCCACTTGGCTATACGGACGCATTTACATTGTTTTGTAATCAACGCTATGGAAGTGGTTTGCCAATGCCAACCTCTGCATTGCTGTTCCTTTCCTTTAATCTAGGGCCACAAATATTGCAACTCTCTCTTTAAAAATTGGGAAAACCGAAATGATTTCATACAAATATGGCCTCAGTAAAGTAAATCCTCACATCGAGTTTGAAGTGTGATTCATCCAAGAATTAGAAGAAATTCCTGCTTAGGGTACGATTCAATACAATGGATAAAAGTAACCAATTCAGAACACTTCTTTGTGTTTTACCCAGAGTTTCAATATTATTTATAATTGCCTAACTTCAATCATGAGACCTCTGCACCAGTTCATATGAACTCCACAATGCTTGCTCAAAGAATAGGAAACCTCTGGGCATTTAGGGGTTTACCATTCCTTATTACGGTCACTCCGTTCCGCAGTTTTTGTAATGCCAGAATGGACCTTACCTCCTATGGCTGAGTCAGTGACCTGTGTGATGGAGAACCGTGATACTGCAGCAGGTGAGACGGTGAAGCGTGAAAACTGGATGGGCAGCACTTGCTTCTGAGCAGTTACTAGTGTGGGTGACAGCCCGCGGAGACTGTCCTCAGGTGACTCTGAAGTCAATGGTGACAGGACAGGTGATTTCACAGGGATGAGGGAAAAGTTGTCATCCCACCCAAAGCCACCACCTGAAATGGAAAAGATAGATATAGGAAAGAGGAAGAGACCGGTGTGAAGGCTATTCCCTCCACCCATTCTATACAACCAAGTTTCCCAAAGTATAAGAGAATTTCCTATATCAGACTTGAATCTGATGTCTTCCAGGCACATGGGATGCTGGCTAGGCACCCTAGAAATTTAAGCATGAACACATTTGGAGAGCTTGAGGCTGATCATGAAACAATTGCTCTGCAAAATACAGGTAATTCTTGACTTATAACCATTCATTTAGTGACCATTCTAAGTTACAACAGCATTGAAAAAAGTGACATGACGTTTTTTCACATTTGCGAGCCTTGCAGCATCCCCATGGGATCAAAATTCAGATTCTTGGCAACTGGTTCATATTCATGACAGTTGCCGTGTCCCAGGGGGGATCCTGTGATCACCTTTTTCAAACCTTCTGAGAAGCAAAGTCAGTGGGGAAGCCGGATTCACTTAACAACAATGTTACTAACATAACTGCAGTGATTCACTTAACAATTTGGCAAGAAAGGTAAAAAAGAAAGACGAGAGAGAAAGAGAGAAGGAAGGAAGGAAGGAAGGAAGGAAGGAAGGAAGGAAGGAAGGAAGGAAGGAAGG
>JANHFO010002324.1:1061572-1076045 GCA_032468095.1 Pareas carinatus | reverse complement strand
GAAGGAAGGAAGGAAGGAAGGAAGGAAGGAAGGAAGGAAGGAAGGAAGGAAGGAAGGAAGGAAGGAAGGAAAACTCAACCACTGTCTTACTTAGCAATAGAAATGTTGAGTTCAATTGTGGTCATAAGTTGAGAATTACTTGTACTGTACTACAACACCATTCTCTATGATCTTTTGATGGCCATCACAAACTGTTAAGCAAGTTGCTTTTAGCAACCAGATTTACCAGCTGGAAATTTCTGCTCATAAACTTTGTTAGTCTGTAATAAGAGAAAATGAAAAATGTCTTCTTGTTCCCAAGTCAAATAGGGAATCTGAAATACAGCAGACACTGAAAGAGACCAGGTATACCACTGATCAGCAGTCACTATGCTGCCCCTGCAAAACTCTGAGTTCAGATCCCTTCTGATTTCCCCAAGATAGATGGAATTTATGGAAATGGGACAAATTATCCGAATCTGCAGGATTCTTCTGAGAAAATACACATATGGAAGAAGCAGCAAGAAACTCCCAAGTACAGGACATACGGACAGTCTTTGACGTACGACCGTAATAGCATAAGTCTATCATAGTAGTAAGTCGTAATGGTTGTAAAATGGCTCGGTCATGTGACTGACCCGATTTTAGGGCCTTTTTTGCACCACTTAAGTGGCCACCATGATCATTAAGCAAACACTGCTGTTGTTAAGAAAGCCAATGGTTTAATGCTATGGGTATTATTTTGCCAAATGACAGGAGTGGCAGTTTGGGGGCAAAATTGTCATAAAATGCAATCACATGACTGTGGGGTGCTGCAAATGGCCGTAAATGTGGCCACGTTGCCAAGCACCCAAAGTTTAGTTGTGTGACTGCGGGGGAGAGACCTTCAGCACTTTGAATCCACGTTGTAAGTAGCCCTAAGGCAGGTCCATTGTACTTTCGGTTGTAAGTCGAGGACTACCTATACTCAGTTTTGATGTGAAACACATCAATTTAGTCAAAATAGGTGCCGTTAATTCTGTCAATCAAACAAACAGGTCAAATTTAAAGTTAAAGTTCCCTTAACTATTTAGGGAAAGAGATGAGAATAACTAATCTTGTCAAAAAAAAAAAAGGAAAGCAAGCCACGTGTCAATGTAGCGATGGGAGTGCAATGTGATCTCATCGGCCTCAATTCCTCATTTGAGTCATACTTTTATTCCCTTCAGAGGAGCTCTCTTCCGAGGGGCTGTTGGGTGTATTTATCCCATCCGGTAAGCCTGGGGAAACTTTGCTCTCCACCTGCCCAGGTGGCGTTGGCGAAGTTTCTGTCACTCCCGGGAATGGCGGCTCTGCAATCTCCTTTGTGGGGCTCTCCTGCAAGTAAAGCATGAAACGAATACTATTAGTTCACACCCTAAGCAGAGAAAAAACGTACTCTGCTCTTAACCAGGACACCCTCTGAAAAATAAAAAGTTATTTATTTATTCAACATCCAAGAAGCGGTAGCCAGAACAGCCTCCTCCCTCTTTCATGGCTTATTTCTATGTTAATTGAAAAGGTGAGGTCTAACTTTAGGTTAAGGTTTAGCTGGAAGACGTAGTTCATTTTAGTGTTAGTTTGGACTATGTAGGACTATTTAATCCAGGTTGCAAAATTGACAAGTCAAGTGCAAAACAGTTTTCTGTATTTCTATTGTATGCTGCTCACCCAACAATAGCAATAGCACTTAGGCTTATATACCGCTTCACAGTGCTTCACAGCCCTCTCTAAGCAGTTTACAGAGTCAGCATATTGCCTCCAACAATCTGGGTCCTCATTTTACCAACCTTGGAAGGGCTGAGTCAACCTTGAGCTGGTGAGAATCAACGGCTGGCAGTCAGCAGAATTAGCCCGCAATACTGCATTCTAACCACTGTGCCACCACAGCTCTAGGAAGGTCTTAACTATGTTTGCAGGGGTGATGGGATTTGTATTCCAATTCATTGTGAGGGTGGGAGGTTAGAGGAGACTGGCTACTATTGTTATGGTTAAGATAATGGAATATTACAATCAGTAGCCAGTAAACAATTGGTTGAAGTAAGTAGAATAATCAGGTCTGCACTGCAAAGATCAAGTTGACCACAAAGAAATGTAGAAAGATCTGGATTTTGCAGTCCAGTTGTGGCAGCTGTAAAGTGTAAGAACCTGATGTCTTCTAGGTGTTTTAGATGACCAACAGTCCTCACCAGCTTTGCAATGGCAAAAAAGTACAATTTAAAATCCCTAGGAGGAACCAGGTTGCATATTTTGGCTTGCTGATATGAGGATGTTTTAGCATAGGATGCACTCTGTTCCCTGAATCTTTTTCTAAGTTGCTTAGTGTTGTCTCTTCAACCCCTCCCCAACAGGTTACCTGGTCAAAGAGGTAGACAGTAACATCTTCAGTGAAGGAAACAGCTTTCTTCTTGCGCTCAAGGTCATCACAAAAGGTCTCCACCACTAGGCTGGGCATCTTAAGCAGACTGCGCAGGTTACGGGCACTCTGGCTCTCAGTCACCACAATGGGCACAGCAGGTGGTTCCTCCTCACTTTCCTCACTCTGGTCCTGAATGTTGTAGCATCGCAGCTCCTCATCGGACTCATCACTGTCCTCAGTATCATCTTCTTCCTCTTCAAGATCAGTGGGGCTACATGAGAGCTGGGATGGTACTACTGGCAGTTCCAGTGAGAGCCCAGAGTTGCTCTGAGGTGCCTTGGGAGGGCCAATTGCCTGTCTTTCCTCGGGCTGATCAGCATTCTTTGTCACACTCCCCTGCCCTGCATCCTTTACCTCGTTTTCTTCACCACCTATAATGGGTTCCTCTAGATTGGTGACCACAGGAGACAAGAAGAAAGATCTAGTGGCGGGGGCTGGTGTCCGGGATTCCACAACGATCCCGTTATCCTTATCCTGAAATACGTTTGAATCAGACTCATCAACAGTTGCTTCGTTCATCAACAGTTCCTGTGACAAGTTAATATCTCTGCCTTTCCCCATGTCCTGATTCTCTGTTTCTGGAGAGACGCAACCCACAGAACCTTCATGTGGACAAATCGGCTCAGGACCAGTTGGCAGAAACTCGTCTGTCCTGACAATTGGTTCAGAGTTTTCCTTTAGTTCTTCAGTGTGTGACTGGGAAACCTCCAGTTCGGGTTCCTCAGAAGCGTCACTGTCCTCTTCTCCTCCCTCCCGAGTTCCACCTTCGGTATCGTAGTCAGAGAAATAGGCGGAGTCACGGTAAGGATTCTTCTCATTCAAGCCCTGCAGCTCAGCAGTAAAAGAATCAGAAAGGCTCTGCTCTTTGACTTGATCATCCTTATCATCTTCAGATGTTCCCAGCTTATCAGACCCTTCAGATTCCCGTGACTCATGGGGTTCCCTGAGGACAAATTCGGGCGACTCGTAGTTCTCTGTATCATAGCCGCTATCCAGGGCCTTAGGCTGGCTTGAGGCTATATAAGCTATGGGACTGAATGCATCACAGGAGCTGGTGGTAGAGGGGATATCCAATGAATCTAGTGAATCTGGAGTCCCTACTTGTTTCTGTAAAGTTTTGAAAGTGGGGATTATATCTTGCTGCTCAAGACAGTCAATGGGGAAATCGATAAAAACACCAGATGTAAGATCAGCTGAGTCCTCATCACTGCCCTC
Source organism: Pareas carinatus (assembly GCA_032468095.1). Lineage (NCBI taxonomy): Eukaryota > Metazoa > Chordata > Lepidosauria > Squamata > Pareidae > Pareas > Pareas carinatus. The sequence continues at coordinate 1,072,414 of JANHFO010002324.1, read as the reverse complement.
ATCCAAGTCAGGGAAACTGGTACTGGAAACAGTCTTGTCTGGTGTTCTATCTTGTTCACTGCTGGTGTTCTTGCCACTTTCTATATTGATCTCCTGTGGCAACCTAGGTGAGCATCCGATCGAGGTCTCTTCCGTAGGGTCTTCTTCTATGTTTGACACCTCGGCTATTGATTCATCTAACAGAGCTGGATCTATAGCCTCCATGCTATTGGCAGCTTCTTCCTTGGAAGATGACAGTGACGATGTTGAGGACAGCTCCATCAAAACTGCTTCCCCTGATGGTGGAGTGGTGGCTTGTGGGCTCTCCACTGTACTGTCTATCAAGGGATCCAAAGTACTTTCTATGCCAGACAATGTAGCAGCACTTTCAACTGATGCGGTTTCCTCTGCCGGCAAATCACTGTCTGGACATGGGGAGCCTATATGAGGTGATGTCAAGTGTTCTCCACCTAGCAGGGCTGCTCGCAGATCTTTGATCCCTAATGTTGGCTCATCCCGTGGCACTGTGCACAATGGCTGTGCCATTAGCCCCTGGAAGGTGATCATGTGCCGGTAGCACCAGCTATCTTTGGCAAGCGGTTCACATGATGGCAGTAGGCGATCACTATCATTTTTGGCTGAGGTGCTGGATGTCCAATGCTTGCCTGAAGGGGAGGATTCGGAATTTTCATTTCTTTCACACAAGGGCTCCTCCTCTGCCACTTCCAGAATGACTGAGTCCGATACATCCTCCTTACAGGTGTAGTTCACTGATGGAGACACGCCAAGTGGATCAGCAAAAATGCTTTTCTGCAAAGTTAGACCAGGCCACTCAGAAGCACTGGCCTCATTGAGCAGGTAGCCCTCAACTGTATCCTTCAGGGAGTCCTCGTAGTAGGGGGCCTCTTTATTGTCTTGTTCTCCATAGGAGTAATAGTCAGAGGGTTCCCAGTGTCTTTCAGGATGTGCTGACTGACCCAGCAGGGGTTCCATGGTGAGTGAGATGGTGGGACTACTGTTGGATTCATAGTGATCCTCCTTGGTTTGCCAGTGTGAAGAGTGGCTAAACTCAGGGCTGTAGGAACACACGGTATAATCGAGGTCATTCCCACTGCCTTCAGATGCCACCTCTTCAATGCGAATATAGTACTCGCTGTTCAGAGAGGGGCTATGAGCACTCAGCACAGGGACCACCCCTGGTGTGTGCAAACCAGGGCACCCCTGCATTTTACATTCGTAACAAGAGGGGGACACACCCAGGCTGAGGTGCCCACCTCCACTGCTGCTGCTAGCTGAATAGTAGAGCTCGTGGTAGCGTGCAGCCCCACCAGGGCTCATAGCCGAGGCTGGGAGATGTTCAGCTTTCCCTTGGTCCCACTTGTATTCAAAGTTGAGGCCATGGCTTGTCTCCATCACAGTGAGAACATCGTCACCATCGTTGGTGAAATGCTCCAGAAGAGGGAAGGAGGAGAGCTCCAAGCCCATGTGGTTAGAGGCGGAGCCTGAACCCCCGGCGCCTCCGGGCTTCATGGAATTCCAGCGCTTCTCAAACTCCTCCTCAGCCTCTGAAGCCCCCTTGGCACAGAGGTAGGAGAGCAGAAGGTGCACCTCCTCAGCGGTGGGGCGCTGCTCTGGCTGAAGCCAGCAAAACTGCATCACCTCATACCTGTGAATAGAGAGAGGAGAATAGGGGTGAGCCAAATGTTCTTCTGCTGACAGGAAAGAGGCCATTATGCACCCCAGGGAAGAGCTTACCCTCCCCTGGGAGTGCCTCATTCATTCTAAAATATATCTGCTTGTATGGGGTTAGTCCTCTCTTCTCAATGCTATTATTCCATCCTCAAAGATACACTTTAAGACAGGCACGGCCAATAATGATGGCTTCACATTTTTTTAAAAATGGCCTGGTTAAGGCGGGGAAAAAAACGTCAGAGAAAGCAGCATCAAATGAACACAAGGCCCTATTTTTTGATAGGATTCACTTTCCAGTTCCAATCAACATCCTGGCCTCATCAACACTGCAAAAAGCTTTATCAAAGATTAACACGGTGGTCCAGATACGGCCTAGATCAGGGGTAGGGAACCTTGGCCTAGACAAAATATTATCCTGGGCTTGATACTGCTTTTGTAGAAGCAGCTTAGGACTCTCTCATCCTTTGATGTTACCCTACTGGCGCGTATTCAAGATGTCCAGTTCCTTCCCATATGCACTTCTGTACTCCTTAGGCAAGCATAAGTAGTGCTCGATTTACAATTGTAATTGAGCTCAGAATTACCTTCGTCATTAAGGGGGTCACCCCGTGACTGCCAACAATTTTACAACCTTTTTTGCAGTGATTAAGCTAACACTGCAGTCATTAAGCAAACGCCATGGTCGTTAACTGAATCCGTTTTTCCCAATGGAGGGGGAGGGGTCTGCCAGAAACTGGAAGAGTATACATTAGAAGCCAGCCTCAAACACCAAAAAGCGCAGTCACATGAACACAGGATGTTGCAAGCAGTTGTAAATGCGAGCCGGTTGCCAAGCAGCCAAAATATAATCACGTGAACGCAGGTGTCGGAACTTCGAAAGTGAATTGTAAGTAGTTCTGAGTCAGTTCCGTTGTAACTTCAGTGGCCAATTGTTAAGCAGGGCCATCTTTGTTCATTAACCATCAAACGTGATATTTGCTTGTTCAAATGAGTCCCTAGGTGTTCAAGTACGTTGAACACCTACTCAAGAAGACGTTTTCCTTCCCTTCACCATGTTTGTCCCTGTATTCCAGTTACCCTTTTCTCTTCCTTGTCCTCCTTAAACAAAAAAACCTTGTCCCCACCAAGTTACTCACCAGCGATCAGACAGCGAGAGCGGAAGCTGTGGTTTGGGAAGTTTAAGCTGCTGCTCTTTGATAGCATAAGTGAGGACTTGCCGATCGGAATAATGGCAGTAGGGCTGGCCACCCAGCTCAAACAGCTCCCAGATAGTCACACCCAAAGACCTGCCAAGAGAGGGAAAAATAAAAAAAATTCCCAGAGCAGTAGAAAACGCTATAGTCAAAATGCAAGATTGATACACAAGATCACATTCTTTTGATGCCAAAGGAATCTCTCTTAGTTACTGAAACATTCCGGTGTTTCCAGATGGGAACGCAGTATACCATGTCTTTTCCTCTATGGATAAAAAGTAGTAGTAGCAAATGGAAAGGGAAAGGAAAAAAAACAGCTGGATTTTCTAAAATAATCTGTGACAGAGGCAAGGCAATTGCCTAAAAAAACTTTCATATAGAAGCATCCTTTGTAATTCTCCATCAAGAGAAGAAGAAAAATTCAGACATGGAAAATAGAAATGAAACCAATTTATAGGGGAGGGGAAATTCCAGTAACACTATGGAACAAAGTCACTCCAGTGACACGTGTACACACATCACCCACTCACTAGTCCCATCAATAATTTCTAACTACAATAAGGAAGATCCCAAGTCCTGCAAAATCCATTAAGTTAATTCCATACTTCAAAGACTGCCATTTAAAAGACTGTTCTACTTTCTTAATGAGCAAGAAGATACATGAAGGGGGGGAGATTTTCTTTTATATAACAGCCCTTAACTATAAAAACAAGCACAGAATTTGGAATCTAGCCCAGAAATAAACAAATTAGTAAAGTTTAAATACAATTAACATTAGGCACTTCTATTAGTCTTACTAAAGTAGTTGCCTTTTCAACATTATCTATTTATTATTATTTATTTAATTTGCATCCCACCTTTGTTATTTTTGCAAATAACTCAGGGTGGCAAACATCTCCAACACGCCTCATTCCTCCAATTTCCCCCACAACAGCAACCCTTGAGTAGGGTTGAGTCACTATACCAAGTTACTCAGCTCTAACTCTGTTTGTCTAAAACCTTTGGAGTCAGTACTGCCTTCACAGGCCAAGTGAATTTCATACATCAACCCAGATTTTCCTCACCAGATGTTGCTAGTCCTAGTCTGGTCCACGATCAGCAGATTTCCATGAACTTCATCGATCAATTCGGGGGCTACCCAGCGTAATGGAACCCACAGTTGGTCGGCGGTCACAAAGTAGTCATCCTGCCGGGCATGCAGGGCCAAAGGGAGAGCACATCAATCAAACCAGCAACAACGCCCTTTCATTCCTGGTTTTAGACTGGAGCTTCCAAACCCTTTTGCCAGTGAAAAATATGGCTGGCACCACCGAACATCTTCACCAATTGCTCCTAGCCCTTCTATTTCTCCAACTTAGTCATTTGGCCTTGGTTTATTAATTTGTATTTTATTTTTAAGTCCTTCTAGTTTGCCTTGTAGAATACAGTTCTTCCCAAAGCATCTTATGGAATAAACAAACAATATCTAAGCAATTTAATAAAAGTGATGAGGGCAAAGCAAACATTCCATCCCAAAAATGAAATTACATTCCCTTAGAAACACTACTTAAGGGAACATCATAGAAAACAGGTAAGTCTTTCAAACAGTAGTGATGGGGGTTCCTGAATTTCCTTGGTCATGATCATGCAAGTGAGACATGTCTATATGTACAGAAAGGTCTTTTCTCTTGCAGCTGACAGTACGATTGCTCCTAAGAAACAGGCCAATAAGAAAAGCCTTCTTTGCAGTCTTAAACTATGAGCAAATGGGTGCAGATGCTTCATTCAGTTAGTAGGTTGCAAAGATTTTTAAGTTTTTTTTTAATATTACAAAGAGCACATTAAATACATTTTGGGAATGCACTGACAGGTTCATTTCCAACAATACTGCCCCAGCCATGTTTTGGATCAGCTTCAATTTTTGAGCCACTTTTAAGGGCAACCACATTTAAAATATTTATATATGAATGAGAAAAATGTGTTCACAATGTATATGCATTAGATCCTGTGCATTAGCTTCTGATAGGCCTCGGTGTACTATGTACTGTTATTTGTTTCTTATCCGTTTTCCCTCCTTCCCCAGATCCTCTCTCAAGCACCCCTGAAAGAGAGCTGTTTCCATCGTCAGCCTTTCAAGTCCTCTCCAAACTCTGTCAATAGCAAGTGCTTTCACTCCTTGCTCCTCCCACCCCAGGCTCCCTGTCCCCAAACACACTTACTTTGTATTTGCAGTGAGAAAGGCCATAGTCACCAATTTTGACAGTAAGGTCAGCTGTGAGTAAGCAGTTCCGCAAGGCCAAATCACTAGACAAAGGAAACATTCAACAGTGTTTATCCACGAAGCATCAAAGGGCCACAATGATGCAGATTAGATTAGAAGCAGAACCCCTAAGGTAGAAAATGGCAGCTGATGTGCAGGGCAGAATTGCTAACCTGCCTTTATTGCTTAGCCTATCAAGGGCAACAAGGAATATCTCTGATTAGCCCTGGAAACATATCAAGAAACGAATCATCAGAAAGTAGCCGAGTTGGAAAGCCAAGCCACCCTACAACAATATACTAATTGGGATAAGTTCTGCTTTCTCTCAGCTTCTCTCTCTTGATTTTCCAGCAAGATCCTCCTACCATAAAACTATGTGTTTAAGGGTGCGCCCTCTTGATTGACAGATGGATGCAACTGATCACCTGTACAGTTTTCAAGGCCATCCCCGAGTATGGTCTAGCAACTTTAAGAATGGCACAGAAAGCAAGATGGTGCCAGACATCAATAATCATGAGAGGAACCTACCTCCCACTCTACTGATGAATCTGCACTCTGCAAGATTTAACAACAAACTATGCCACATAAAGTCTCTATTTCTGATTCCAATTGTTTTAAAACAAAACCACTGTATGTTTATCCACAAATCCTAAATACTCTTCTTTAGCATGGGCTGAAGATTCTGAGCAGAGATGCTCCTTTGAGTAAGCCCATGGACTCTAATTTTTGTGAGCTGAATCACAAAAAGCAGGCGCCCACCTTGATTCTGCTTGGGCCCTTATTCTGTCTGCTGTCTTAGCTACCTCCCTCAAGAGAAAATGTTTCCTTGAAAAATGTGGTAAATGGTCATGCCCCAGAGGGCTTATTTTTAAAAAAAATAAAGGCAATTTTAGCCTTTCCTTCCCACTGTTGGCTCACAGTTTTCTATCAGTAATCATGACGGTCGTTATTGCTTATTCTTCCAACAGCATGAAAGCATGACTGTGGGTACGTGATAGCGATCACGTTTACTCAACATTTATTTTTGCGTTTTTTGCAATCTCAGAAGTACTGCTGAGGCCAACAATCACCATAACTACCCGACGATGTTGTTACACCCTCAAACACCCAAAACCTTAACCTTAAACTGTCTACCGTGGACCTCACTCCATACGTATGAGGTCTGTAAAAGGGGTGTGCATAAGCGCACCAGCGTGCCCCCTGTCCTACTGTCCACAATTGTTCGTACTCATTTATTATGCACATGCTTATACCTGTTTATAACTATATGTCTATATAGTATGTTCCTAATTATACTTGTTTTTCTCATACTTGCTGGACTAAATAAAATAAATTAATAAATAAAATAGCTGCCTTTTAAAAAAAATCTAGGAGAGAAGTTCAGGGTAGCACAAATAGGCCTGTTTCTCTTCCTTTGCAAGGCTACGTAACGTTTTAAACATTGCTCAATTTTTTACTTTCACTCTGCAAGGTAGTGCCAGTTTTTATAGCCATGTTAAATATGAAGAGATAAAGGAGAGACTGTGAAAGCGAAAGGGAAAGGGAAAGAGAGGCATGTCAAAGCAATAAGTGGCTTGTCTTCTAGGCACTCTTCTCTTCCAGCTCAGCAAAATGAGTCATCTACGGCATCCCTGTCTTCTGTCCATAAAAGATGGTCCAGGAGATGGCAAAGCACCCCCTCTTCAACAAAATCACTGATGCTGGAGTCTCTTGAGTGCCACTCACTCAGCACCAGGATATTGTTGACGGGGAGGAACAGGCGATAAGAAGAGAGCAGGAACGGCAGAGGTTATCCAGGCTTGTCTGGTTTCCTGCTGGAAGCCAAATGATGCAACCTGTGTTCCCAGACAAGACCACAGGAGGAGGAGGAGGGGAAAGGTGGCTGGAAAGTCAATGTTACAGGGAGCATGCCTTGTGCATCCCTGCCTAAAGCACACACAACTTCAGTTATCACAATACACAATGTACCAGGGCTCCAATTCTGTTTTCGGACATAACTCCCTCGAGAACCTTGGTTTCTTATTCCTAGCTCCCTTGCCCCTCTTCTTAAAGCAAAGCCTGAATTCAAAGAATCAACACGTTCAGGAAACATAGGTGGAACCATAAAGAAAAAGAGAGTGGGGTCAGAATTTTTTGAAAAAAGACAGGGAACATGTTAATATTTAATACATATGATACATAAGAAAAAAAAACTCTTAGACCGACTGTAGCTAGCCAAATGCTTGTAAAAAATTCAAGAAGGGGGCACAAAAGTATTGGCAGCAGACCAGACTACCATCTCATATATACAGTACCTTTTGTCAAATTTTAAAAAGCCCTGGCAGCCAACCTTTAGTGGGAAACTTCTTTAATTTTTAAATGGATACATTTAGTCATGAAGAAATACAGCTGAGAGTATGAGAATGGTGCAGAAGGTAAATTCCAACATAGCTCTGAAGATTAACTTTATATAAATGTAACTCTTTCCTCACTATCTTTATGCTTGTCAGCTTCTATTTTCTAGCCTCAATCGTTTTAGAGAGCTTGCTTTCCAAATTTCAGCAGGAGACACCATCATTTGATAGAAATGGGGTGGAGGACTACAAAGAAGCCCATGAATTGCTGATTCTTGGGTTTGAGATTTTGTTTTCAGAAAAAGACATGCCCTTGGATTATGACCACTTCCACTCCTAGTCACCAGGCCTCAGATAATATCATACAAAATATCATCATCAAGGCTGTTGTGGAAGGGTCCATAATTCCATGGCAGAAGATGAAGCAGATCCAGTCCTGGAGTCTCCAAATAAGACTAGAAAAGACTCCTTTCTCAAATCCTGCAAAAAGATCAGGTCTTAACCCTAAACTAGTATATCTAAAGATCTATGGATGTATGGATATCTACCACAGAATAGCTTTGAAAACAGCACTTGCTGCTCCTTTCTTAGTTGCTAGTTCTCTAAGTTCTCCAGTCTTCCCTCTGCTAACTCTTGAAGACAACTATATTCCGTTTTCTTTTTATGCTCTTAACCTAAAAGCATGGCAGGCAAACAAATCATCTCAACTTACCTATGGACATAGTTGTTGCGATGAAGATGCAGCAAGCCACAGGATACCTCACAGGCCATGCGTTGCAACGTCAAAGGATCAGGTGCCAGGGCCTCTGAGGCATGGCAGCTTCGTAAGTAGCCCTTCAGGTCACCCTGTTGGGGTGACAGTAGCATTACCCACAACTATAACTGTCTAAATATCTCTCTATGAGATTTGAGTGGTTGAAGAAGAATAAGAAGGGGCAAAGGCATTTCTACAATGAAATGGTCTCAAAAAATGAGACCATGATAGTCCAGATTTTCTCCCTCAAGACACAGCGGTGTTCAAGAATTCCTATCCAGTTATTTTGACCATATTGGAGTTCTGCATCTCTGAGGAGACAGAAGAAAGTCTCTTATTTCAGTTCCACAGGTAAAAAAAGGGGCATCTCTCCATCCATTGTTAGCAAGCCAAAGTAGCTCATGGAAGAGAGAACGAAAAAGTACACTTCTGTAAACTAGAAACGTATCTGCTGAACCAATGGCTTCAGATGACCCCCACCAAGAGTCAGGAGACAAGACAACTCAGCCAAAAGAACAGCTCTTTAACAACCACACTTTTGTCATTTTCCTGTTCCAAAACTGAAGGGAAGAGGGGAAATTGCATTCTTCCCTCCATTAATGACTTACCAGTGGGCAAAATTCCATCACCAGTAGATAGGGGGTCACCTCCGCACACTGAGCCAGGCACTGCAGGAGATTGGTGTGCTGGAGTGCCCTGGGCAGAAAGGTAAGAGGTACAAATGAGACTGGAAGGAAACAAGCAAGCGACAGAACCCAGAGCCAAATAAGAGAGGACTTGGGGGAAATTTGCAGACCTGGCAGGGGATTTGGGTCATGATGGATTGAGGTGCATCAGCATTATAGAATGAGAGAAATCAAAGGGCTCAGAAACTAAAGCAATGGGAGAAACAGCTAAGGGTCGGTGAGAAAGCATGAAGCAGTGCGATCACAGCTAAGAAGCAGTACACTAGGATTACAGGTGACCCCTCAGCGAAGGTAGCTGAGACAGGACTTTGCTGGAAGGTGCTTCTTTTCTCTTTAGGTTTTCAAGCAACTTTCACAAGAGTTTATATAAGGTCAGGGAAGGGCTCCTATGATACAACCACAAACTGGCACTGAATAAATGGGTCCTAAGCTGTGCCAACTACCTCATAAACAATAAGGGCTGTTTGTTCATGAGTCAGTAAAGTAATTCACTGCTTCCCCAGCACTGTCCCCACCCCTTTCTGTACATCTTGGTCAGATTCTCTGGATCCAGTAGGAGATTTCTTTGCTACTCCAGGATTCACACTGAGAGAGAAGATGTAATAATGTACAACCTATCTTGACATCTCAAAAACTGAAACAGGACCAGCACTTGTTAATACTTAGATTGGGAAGCACCTGCAGGTTTGACTAGGAAATTGAAAGAACCACCCTGAAGAAAAACAACAGCAAACTGCATTTTGTAAAAGTGCTATAAAAACATCATGGATGTATCATCAAGAGTGAAGCTCAACTTTATTTTTAATCTTATCTCTAGCTTGCGCTTGAAGATTGCAAGCATGTAGATCCTCTCATAACTTCTCAATATCATTTAAAGAAAAGATACCACAAAAGACCCAAATGATGTAAGTCCTCCAACCTCACAAAATATTGATAATCTTAATTGAGGTTTCATAATATACTGGGTAAAAACTGCAATTTTCCAGTTTTCAATGTTCAATACAAACATTTTATATTTGGATCATTTAATTTTTTTACACTTAACATTTGCATTTCATTTTATAAAGAGTGCTACATTCAGGAAGCTCTGAAGTTCAGTAGCCTCTCCTTTACTCCTTTGTCAATGTCAGACCTAATTACAGAAAGCTGCTTCTTGATACTTATGCTTTGATCCAGATATATAATCATCACCATCACTTATGATCCACCCCTGCTCTGTCAAGATGGGAAAGCTGATAGTTTCCATTCACATAAGCCTTATGTTTCCGTATCTCATATACAGATCCTGTAACAGAACAGTTACATAAAAGAACAATTCTAGCAGTAATATTCTCACAGCTTCACAGAAATTTGAGGAAATCTGGACAGTCCATAGCCTGCTACTGAAAGGCTTAAGAGAACCTACCTGTAAGGTTGTGCCTCTTCCAAGAACTGCATTTGATCCTGCACACTGGCACTGGCCTTGAGCTCCTTCACCACCACCTGAGTACTGCTTAAACCTGCGTTTACCTCACCGAGGAACACCTAAAAGGAAAGAGTCACCTTGGTCTGGGATGCTGCACTTCTGATTTAGGATGATAATGACTTTATGGGCTAGGGAGAGCCATGGCAATTGTCATGCAAAATAATATTAATAGATCAGTATCCTCTTAAGAAGCCACCAGAGAACCACCACAAAATTTACTGCAACTTGATCATCCAGCAAGAATAAGATATCTGCTAACCCTGTCTCGTCCTCGGTTTTTCATTTATAGATATTCTTAAACAGTACTGGGAAAACTTCATGCATAAGAGCCATTAGCCACTCCACAATACCAAGCTGATATTTTGATCAATACAGGTAGCCTTTAGCAATAGCAGTTAGACTTATATACCGCTTCACAGTGCTTTATAGCCCTCTCTAAGAGATTTACAGAAATCAGCCTATTGCCCCCCAACAATCTGGGTCCTCATTCGATTGACCTCG
>JANHFO010002324.1:1050953-1061472 GCA_032468095.1 Pareas carinatus | reverse complement strand
CTCATTTGATTGACCTCGGAAGGCTATAATGCCATTGAAAAAAGTAACTGATGACAGTTTTTCACAGTTACGACCTTTGCAGCATCCCCATGATCCGGTGACCAAAATTCAGGTGCTTGGCCACTGGTTCATATTTATGAGGCTTGTGGTGTCCCGGGGAGTCATGTGATCCCCTTCTGTGACTTTCTGACAGGAAAAGTCAATGGAGAAACCAGAGTCAATTAGCAACCGGGTTACTAGCTTATCAGCTGCAGTGATTCACTTCACAACTGTGGCAAGAAAGGTCGTAAAATGGGACAAAATTCACTTAGCAAATTGCAGCAGAATTTTTGGCCTCAATTGTGGTCGTGGGTCAAGGACTACCTGTAGTTTGCCAATGTGAGACTGCTAATGTTTCAACAGCAATCAAACCTTCTGCAAAAGGGCTACTTCACTCAGCAACTACAGTGATTCAGGGCGAACCCGTATGAATTATCTCTATATGCTGGGCTTAAATTTTGAACTCATGTATTTATTTTGTCATATTTATTCCATTGTCTAGCTTTCAAGTATTTTTCAGAAGATTATAATTCATCCTAATACAGTCGTTTGGATTCTCTGTCATACACGCCGCCTTCTTGCATGTGGCATTCTTGTTCAGCCTGCCCTGAGGCTCCAGAGTCTTAAGGTAACTCTGCTATCAGTTCTTCAGCTGGCAATCTGTGGCAATTTAATGGCAAACCAGGCAAACATTCTGTAAAGCCTGAATAAGAGGCAACAGAAATAAATGCAGGAAAAATCAGTGATGTTGCATGGGGTCCGTGGGAAGTGCCAGAACGAACCTGTTACTTACGGAGCTATCCTTCCTTCTGAACCCTCTAACCTCTCCTCTTTGGGCAGTTTTCCCTCATTGAGTTGAATCATAGCCCCCTTTTGTTCTTTCCACCTAACTTGTTCACTTTTATGTGCTGGGGTCTAATGCCAGAATGGGCATTTCCATTTCGAATTCTGCTAAGTTAATACATATTGTTCCACAGCCTCACTCCTCCGCTGCCAAAAGCACCACTCAAAGGGACGGTGCCTAAGAATCAAATCTACTCTATTCTTCCAACTTACTAATTTCACTCCCTTTGACCTTGGCTCTTTCTCTGTGTCCTCTCTTCCTTCCCATCCTTCCTGCGTTAACTGCGGATTAGGGATCAGCCCAGCTTACCTTGCCAAACCATCCATGGCCAATTTCTTTGAGGTACAGCAGACTGTGGCGTCCCAGGTCAGTGGATTTGAGCAGCTGCACTGTGAAGGAACACATAGAGCAGTCTGAATTTCTGCGCCCTCTTTCTGACAAGTTGGTCGCTGTGCCAGCTTGACCCCATGCTGTCTCATTCTAGCTTTCTGCAGGAGAAAGAGGCCCGGGACAGCAGCTGCATGCAGGTTCAGAAACAGGAAAATCCTCAGGGAAAAGTAGAGAGATCAACTTCTAGAACCAGGTCTGTTGCAATTCTTTGCTGCACTGAGGGGCCGAGGGGTTTTTCCCAAGCACAGGAAGAAGCAAGGAACTTTCTGCTACAGTCACAAGTCTGCCCAAGCTTCCAGGCATCAGAAAGCATCTGTTCGAGGTCTACTCAGGCGGGCACTCCCATGTCCCAAATGGCAGCAATGCCAGCCTTCACTCCCTCAGTGCCAGACACCACTGTTCCCATCACACCGAGAAGTAAAGGCTTTATTGTTGTCCTCAGCAGCGGTGGCTACAGCTAAACATTGAGTCCATTCTTTGTGGGGTCCATTTGGATCACACAATGCTCCACTGGGCTGCACAGTGTGTGGGCAGGGCAGAGCGGAGCCATCGCATGGCTAAGTGTGGCTCGTCCCTCTCCCTCCTACCCAGTGGGGCAAGTCTCGGATTCCTCGGTTGCTTCACAGGGGAAGGAATGCAGGGCCCGTGGGATCCAGGATCAAAAAGCCCTTTGTCTCCAATGTAGTTGGGGCGGGCAAACCTTCAGGCAGGACCAGCAGCAGCCTCTGCTGAGGTGAAAAGATCAAGGGCAAATGCCCTCTCTGGAAGCCTGTCCCATGCCTTCTTGTTTTGCTTGCTCTCCAGCTAACTAATGGAGGAAATTGGCTGCTCGGATTGTTCTCCAGGTGCATGCAACATAGGGAAGGTGCCCTGCAAATTCCCATGCCCCCTAAATCAGAATGCCTTGCCACTCTGAGTCCACAAGGTGGCACTGTCAACTCACGCTACAGCATACTTAACAGTATGTGAGAAACCAGAATAATCTGGAAGATACTAGTTAAGAGGGAGGGGGGAGAGAGAAAGAGGGGAGAAAATTTGAAATATCACCACAAATAGGCTGCGTAGCAATAGGTAAGTACAAAGTTCTAGCACCCAGGAAATGAGCAGCAGGCACTTATTAAAGAAAGGACAGCCATTACTAGTTTCCCTTTTTTTTGTTTATACCTGGCCGCTAAAATGATTGAAGCAAGATCTGGGATCTCTTCCTTTAGGGGCAATGCACAGGATTTTGAAGTAGAAAGTAGGCTATTCAATGGAAGTATGCAACCTAGGCAGCAAATACATCCTTCATTGTGAGAGGATGTGTGATGAAGCATGATTAACATACAGGGGAATGGGACTCAAGAACCAAGCCAAACAAACTGACAGGGGCAAGATATGCTAGGACAAAAATCCTTCTCTCCTCCACTGCTTCCAATGGCAACAAAGCATTGATGTCACAGGACAGAGGTGGGCCTACAGGAACTGAATTCCATGATTAGAAGAGGATTTGATCCACCTCAACATATTCTCTATCAAGCAGCTGCAAGAAGGTTGTGGGGAATTCAGCCAAGCTCATGCATTCCCTTGACAAAGGTGGGTTGGAGGATATGAAGCCTGGAGACTTGCAGTATATGAAAAAGACAGCTGAGGCCAAAGGGACAGAAGATATCTATGCAGTCATCTGTAAAATGAGATCTTGGGAGAATAAATCAAGAATGTTGGATACATATCATTATGAGCCTAGTGTAGGCCAACTTTAGAGTCTCACTTTACTTCATTGCAGGCAATTCTTGTTACATTGGCTATAATTCCCTCTAGTGAATTAAGAACTTTGAATGGAGGTTGGGGATGTATATAAAACATATCAAGCAATATTTCATGGTAAAAGCTTTCATTTTTACACAGTACATATGGTTTTATGGTGAAATTTTCAATGTAACTTAAAAGCTTCCATCTCACTATACCAACTTTCACCAACCTAGTCACACTTCAAATGTAATGGACTTCAGCTTTCAAGATTTTTGGCCCTGCTCATGCAGGCTACAGCATTCTGAGAATTGAAATCCACACATCTGGAGAGCTTTCTGATCAGAGAAGGCTTTATTAACTCAGTCCCACAGCCTATAGCAATGAAATATTAAGCTAAAAAGCAGAACACTGAAAAAAATCCACTATGTTAATTCAAAACTGACACACCCAACAAAATGGATGATGAATAGTGGGCATAAGAAGGAATGACATTTATCTCATGCGACAGAGTATAGTCCTTAATGTTTTATATGTATTGAAACTATTAAGAATATTGAGCAAAAATTATCCTGGTTATTTGTTAAAACTAACTCTAAAGATACGTTAAGTGGGGATGTGTTTTTGCTCTTTTCTATTCTCCTTAGTAACATGGATATTCTAAACATTTATTAATGTGTATAGCAGTCACCAAGAGTCAAGTCTGGAAGGTGAAGGAGCAGGAGGAGGAAGAAGGAGGAGCCTGTGAACAAGGTTGTGCCCTCTAAAAACATTCCCAGGATGTCCCAACAATCTCTGAGACTTCTGTGAATTTAGTCCCCATACATCTGAAGGATGTAAAGTTTAGACACTTGGGTCATTCTATACAGCAGGTCTTTTAAACCCATGGCACACATATCACAGGTGATACACCGGTACCTGGAAGATGGTACACGATGTCCACATTGTCTAGTTTCAGAGAAGTGTAGGGAGATGAGCTTAAGCAGCAGCAGCCCTGCACATTATTGAGGCAAAGTTTACTGTAGCTGTGTTGTTGCCAAGGTTCTGTTGAGAGCACAGAATTGGCGCACTTGGCTCCAGTTGATTGGTGCTGCTGGAAGTGCCGCTGGAAACGTCAATCAGCTCGAGCCAAGTGCGCTGATTCTGCGCTCCAGTGCCCCAGCAACACTGTAGGCCAGGCAAGTGCAGTGCTGCCGCTGCTATCCCCAAGAGCAGCAACTTCATTGCGTTGAGAGAGTCATCTGAGAGGGGCACATCCAGAAGAGAAAAGGAAGGGGTGGGGAGAGGAGAGCATATAAAAGGAGGTGTTGGTGAGAGACGGAGAGAGAGAAAAAAGACGATGGATAAGAGAGAGGAAAAGAGAAGATTCTGTGGGGTAAGCCTGCGAGAGAGAAGGGGATAGAAGAGGAGAGACTTCTGTCAGAAGCAGAGGGATCAAGGAAGGAGAAGAGGCTGTGGAAGGAGAGCCCAGCAGGCAGTGAAAGAGAGAGAGAGGGAGAGAGGAAGAAGGGTAGTTCAGGTTTTCCATTAAAAGCGTGGTAAGTGTACTTTATCATTTGTTTCCTTTTTTGTCATCAAGTTTTTGACACCTTGCTAAACTACTGGTGGTATTGGAATATTGTTGTGTCCCAAAAGTGGTACAATCTGTGAAAAGGTTGAAAAGCATTGCTCTACAGCAGCAGAATTGCGTATTTATCTATTTATTTGGAACATTTATATGCTGCTCTTAATTATTCAGAGGAGCTAATACCATAGTGCCATTATTATCACGTTCCCCCTCCATCCCACTGTTTGATGCCATTTTTTTCGATGAAAAGATTTGTACCATTACTGAAGGAACATACTAAGAATATGCAGTGGGATAACTATGCAGATCTTTGGTAGAAGAAAAAAGAGGAATCTTATAGCATTTTAAAGTCTAAGATTTTTATTGTGAGAGAAATACTCGGGCAAGTGGACTCTATGCTACAAAAACTTGTTATCTTTAAAATGACATTAGTATTGCAAGTCCTAAAGAGCACTGAGCTGATTGGCTGCAAAAATGCTGCCCTTCCACTTTTTTAATCAGCTTGAATCTGCATGTATAACGGGGCTGTGAGAATAACTTTGAGGAAGAGGAGGAAGAATAGAGAACAGCCAAGGCAATGATCAGGTAAGAGAAATCTGATCCCAGAGCAGGAATGGAATTAGAGAAAACATCTCAGACTGGACCTTCCCTTGTTCTCTTCGGGATAACGGCAGGGAAGCGGAGGCCCATTCAGAATTGTAAGATTCTGTCACTGTGACTCTATAATAAAAATCGTTTTAATATTCATGTCTTTGCTGTTCAGGTTTAGCCAATCTTAAAGGGATTTAGTTAAAGTGGTTATTTGTATGTGCACTTCCTCTTCTTCAAGGTTATTCTCACAGTTCACTACAGCATAATAACAATAATTAAAGGGAGGATTTCTTCCGATAGTTGTGGGAAATTGGACTCCTTGTTTCTTTTTGGAAGCAAAACATCTAGGTGATCATTCCAAGACTGTCAGCGACAGAAGAACTAAGTTTTACTGTCTCCCTTTCCCAGGCAGATGCCATCCAGGTGTTACTTCTCTCTAAGATGGGATTCTCCAGATTTGTGAGACTTGCTGAACATACTGCCCAGGAATTATGGAACCCTGGGAATTGTAGTCCTACACATCTGGATAGCATAAATTTGTCATTACTGCTGTACACACAAAGCATGCAAATCACGGCTGCAAGTATTCACAGGGGAGGAAAAAGTTGAATGACGTAAACTGAATACAGACACTTCACTGGATTACCTGAGCGTCCAGGTTGCCTAGACATTGGCAAAGATACTTCAGTGAGAGGCAGAATATAAACTTCAGGGCCATTCTGTGTGGCTGGTGAGCCTTGAGCTGAGAATTCACTAGGATATTCCTCCCCATCAGCATTACTGAATTCCTGGGTCAAGAAAGATAAGGAGAATAAAAAAGTAGAACGGGGCAATAGAGCAATATTATGAATGTGGAGAGGAGAAGGTTTGAGACATGCATCTGGTCATCTCTAAAACCCATAATCCTCCTCTCAATGGAAGAATTATGGCAATAAAGCATGCAAAGCAACTTTGACTCATTCAAGCAGCTTTTCCCAACCTGCTGCACTCCAGTTGTTGGATCACAATCCCTAAAAACCCCAGTTTTTAACTGGGAACTGGGGAAATCGTGTCACAAACATCAGGCAGGCATTGGATGGATGAAGGCTGCTTTGAAATATCATCCTCACCACCAGCCGCAGTTACGTCCTCACGCACGGATGACTTTTCATAGATATTCCATAGCAGTACATAAATTAGAAAAGGAGTGTAGCTCAGTGACAGAGCACAAATTTTACATGCAGAGAACCCCCGACTCAGTGCTTGCTACCTGTAGGAAAGGCTGCGGATGACCTTTGGCCTGAAATATTTATTAAATCCCAAACCATATGGATCAATGGGCCAATTTAAGGCAAGGCAGTTTACTATGTTCCTAAATACATGTGAAAAGGTGCAAAGAACTGACATCCATTCTTTCGCCCAGGTAACAAATGTGTGAATAATCACACTGAAGGGAAAGTAAAAGGCACCAGATCTCCCTTCACTGCCATACAGCACTAGCAGAGGAATCTGTGCACGCCCAGTTGTGCTACACACTTGTGGGAAGAACTCAATTTACAGTCCACAGATGTATATGCCCAATCTCCATGTGGACTAGGGTAACAGCACTGTAATTGTTCTATTATCTCTAATAATATGGTTTAATGAATACCCATAACAGGACTGGGAAAGGAGCAGGCAGAACCCAACGGACATATACACCTCACTCAGCCCTACTACACGGATCGAGCTGCTTGAAATGGAACTGCAGAACATACACTTTTCAGCAGCAGCAAAGCATTTGTGTGAAGCAGATCCCATGCACACTTTGGGCAGGCACAGTATCACTACTGCAACTTTTATTGCCCCCGGGGGAAAGGGGAGCCACGTGGAGAGCTGATTCACGCAAGCATCTGTGCAGTTCCATTTCAGATGACCACCTCCACAGCAGAGGAGATATGCCAACCACGACAGAGGCACACAATCACTCTTTCCCATCCAGCTACAAACATGCCCCATTACAATTGGGGGGTAACAGAGACAGCCGTGCACTCAGTCGCTCTTTTTTCTTCTTCTTCTTCTTCTTTTTTTTTAAAAAAATAAATCTTTCCACCCACAGATCTATGCATGTGGGGGAATGCAGTGCAGGGTTCAGGACCAAGCCCGCAGTGATAGATTCTAATGTATTTCATGACAGCCAATTTCAATTTTTTCTTCTTCTCCAAAACAAAAAAGGTGCTCCATGGAGACAAAGGTTTGAAAGATAGGACGAAAGCAAAATAAACACAGCATTCCCTGCCCAGGCTCTGCGCAGGTCCACAGAGCAGGTCTTAGCCAGGGCTACTGCTTCCAGTCTCACCTGTGCATGGGGAAGTGGGCAAGCTTCAGGGGATCCAAATGCAGAGCAACAACCCATTGCCCTGTCTAGTAGCCTCCTCCTGCCATCCCACGCCGATCCCCCCCTCCGATTTTTAAAATGTGGTCAGCGGCGGCTGCTCTGATTCCTCCCCGCTACTCCCCCCCCCAGTGGAAGACAGAGTCATAAGTGGGAGAAGCAGCCTCACCTTGGTCAGGGGGCAGGGGGAGGGCTGCCCAGGGTTCCCCAGTTCTACATTACAGGCTGCTTTGGGCACTGTGCTGGCCCCCGTGCAGGGCAGGCACCTCAAAACCATCCTCAGCCTCTTCTCCCGGGATTCGCTTCTCCAGCTCTAGGCAAGAGTGCCCAGAGAAAGAGTGTTAATAGGCGCGCCGTCCCTCCGGGCGCTGCTCCCCTTTCTACCGCACGCAGAGTTCAAGGCACCCCCGCCAACCCTGCCCGTCCCTCATCCACCCACCCAACCTTCCCTAAGGCTTTGCCTTCTTCACTCTCACTCAGTCCTCTTGCGGAGGGAGACCAGTGGGTTTTTCTAATTACCTGGATGAACTTTTTCCTACTGAAGGTTGCCCCAGCAATCAGGTAGGAAAGGGTGAGCATTGCCGGTGAGCATCTTAAGCCTGGATATCCTGGAGTTGCTGCCTTTCTGGCTGTTCCAAGAGGAAAGCACAGGGCCCACTCACAAACTTGTTTCATGCCCCTATATAGGCAGTGTGGGAGGATTGTGAAGCGCTTCATTGTTCCCACTGTGGAACCTGGCTACCTCTGTGAGCTGTGACTGCACAGAACTGTCTATGGCTCCCTGCTGAACACTCCCCTCCTCTTCCTCCTCCTCTTCTTCCTCCTCCTCTTCCTCCTCCACGGCTGGCCAAGAGCCTCCACAAGAATGCCAGCAATGGGGGCAGCATTTTTCCAGCACATTCTGTGCCTCTGAAATCACATCACTGCCCACTTCTCCTTTGGGTCTTTCTAGAGC
Source organism: Pareas carinatus (assembly GCA_032468095.1). Classification (NCBI taxonomy): domain Eukaryota; kingdom Metazoa; phylum Chordata; class Lepidosauria; order Squamata; family Pareidae; genus Pareas; species Pareas carinatus. Next base: position 1,053,005 of record JANHFO010002324.1, on the reverse strand, counting down.
ACATGGCAGCCTACCACACTTGGGAGATGCCTGCTGAATTAGGAAATACTTAAAGGACAAGTACTTGTATTTTTAAACTTACAAATAAGAAGCACTTAATGGAAAAACTTTTCTAAGGACTAAAAGGCAAGTATTCAGATAAGAAGGGACAGAGAATTACTCCTGGTTCACAGTATCAGGCTCTTGCCTCTCTGTTGAGCAATATGTGATACAATGGGCACAAATCCTCTCGCTCCAGGTGGAGTCAACAGAGCACATAAACTCATTCTGTGAAGGGGTAGAGGGCTGACAGAAGGAGGGGCCTGTGTTTTTAGAGCCCGTTGCCTGCAACATTGAGAAGGAAAATATTTTCAAAGGGAAAAAAACCCAAGAAAGTCCAATTTCCCCTTTGGAAAAAACACCTTTGGATCAGCCGTGACCTGCCTGATTGAGGATCTCCCTAGATATCATGGACAGGAAACCTGGAGCTTGATGGAAGTGCATTCAATTATCATGCTCAACAATACTCTTTTGTTATTTCAAGCCAACCTATTGACTCTTTCCTCCTCTCTCTACTGATGCCTCTTCATTTTATTTTTTTCAGGACTCCCATCTGCACTTCACGATATAGCACAACCTCAGAAAGTTGCCTTTCGTAAAAGTTCTGAAACTTTTCTTGAACGAGGACTCCCCACTCTGTGGTGGAAAAGACCTTTAAAACCACAGAAGGGCAGGACTAGAAGGGTACCTGCATAACCGAGCCCAACTGTTCAACATATCAGAAGAAAGTTTCTCTATAATAACCGTGTTCCTGGAAGCCAAAGACAGACCTAAGTTTTTATACCAACATTTCAGAAAGAGTGAAAATGCATCTTGAGCCACACAACATTTTGTCTCACAATGCTTCTGCAGGGAGGGACTGGGAACTCATCTACGCTTTGGGATCTTCTGCTAAGCAAGATGAAGTACCCTGTTTTCACAAAAATAAGGCCTAACCTTATTTTCAGCATGATTTTTCAGGATGCTTGTAATATAAGACCTACCACCAAAATAAGACTCAGTTAAGATCGTCAGGCAGATGGACGCATGTAGTACTGCATTTTCCTGAAAATAAGACCTAATGCATCTTTTGGAACAAAAATTAATAAAACACTCTGTCTTATTTTTGGGAAAACAGGGTAGCAGGTCCTGGGAAGGACCTTCCTCTGCCTGATACCCATGAGGAATGCTGTTGATCGCACCTCAATTGCAAGAATCTGACCTGGATAAGACGGCTTCTTATGCTCCCGTTCATCTGCTTCTGCCTCTGGCTTGCAAAAATCTCATTAGGCCTTTTTATTTCTATCTACTCTGCCAGACAGCCATCCCCTGTTGTGCTCAGAGACTTGCTTCTCAGCAAGCCCCTGCTGCAAGGCTTTAGTCTGAGGCCCCAGCCCACATCTCCTCCTTATCCCACTGAATGCCCTCCTGCTGCAACCCCTGCTGCTGAGATTGCTTGACTCTGTGCTTCTCATGTCTGACACATAAATGCACCATGTCGTTCCTCTGACTCTGTAATTTCTGTCTGTACTTTATACTCCAGGGTGGCCCACGCTGCTACTTTAGGACTACTCTAGTAGGAACTTAATGGTAAAAGCAGATTCCAGCTTTGTTTTCACACTGAGTATTATTTCCTTCTCCTTGAAACCAATAGAACGTGTTACTATAACCTTCCCCAGCCTGGTGGCCTTTAGATTAACTAGATGACAAACTTTAGAAATCCCCGGTACTCTCCAGAAGCCACCAGGATGGCAAAAGCTATGTTAATGTCATGGACTCAGCAGAAGACTTTCTCTTATGCACTGTTTTACAACAGGCCAGTGATGGCTAATCTTTTAGACACCGAGTGCCCAGATGAATCACAGCTAATGAGTCGCAGCTTATGACATCATCACCTGGCACCGCTACTCTCTTCCTGAGCATACGCATGGCCCTGTGATGTGATCACCTGGTGCTGCTATTCCTTTCTGAGCATGCACAGCTCTGGGGCGATGTTGGGATGACTTGACTCGTGTGCCAGCAGAGAGGACTCTG
>JANHFO010002324.1:995647-1014790 GCA_032468095.1 Pareas carinatus | reverse complement strand
GACAGGGAGAACAATTAATCAGTGGAACAGCTTGCCTCCAGAAGTTGTGGTTGCTCCATCACTGGAGGTTTTTAAGAAGAGATTGGACAAGCGTTTGTCTGAAATGGGATAGGGTTCCTGCTTGAGCAGGTAGTTGGACAAGAACAGTGGTGGCCAACCTTGTAGACGGCAAGTGCTCAGATGAGTCATGACTGATGAGTCGCAGTTTGTGACATCATCGCCTGGCGCTGCTACTCTCTCTCTGAGCATGCTCAGCTCTGGGGCGATGCTGGAGCAACTTGGCTCGCGTGCCAGCAGAGAGGGTTCTGCATGCCCACTGTGACACGTGTGCCATAGGTTTGCCATCACTGGACTAGAACATCTCCAAGGTCCCTTTCAACTCTGTTATTCTGGTTGAGAAGCACATTTTAGGTAAAATGTCAGGGAAACAAGAAAGAGGATCAGATTCAGAGAGTATTCCTTCAAATAGAAATGTCCATACTCATAAGGCTACCATTAGTTATCCTAATGATAGCACCTTTGAGTTGAACAATCATAGAAAACCTGCTCATTCTGTTACTTGCTGGCTGAAGAATTCTGGGAATTGAAGTCCACGCATCTTAAAGTTGCTGAGTTTAGGAGTCACCGGTTTACATGAGCAATATGGTCTGCTTTTCACAGGTTTTGACATGATGGAAGCATTTGGATTGATGGACAAGGAGTATGCCTCCATCAAAGGGGTTGCTATAGAACCTTACATCTTCCTGGGATCTCACACCTACACCCTCTATAGAGATATCCAGCTAACCCGGAAAACAAGGTAACAAGAAGAAAATAATTAAGAACGCTTGACTGCAAATGAATTAGCCTTCCTTAGGCATTGTATACTATGTGCTTGCATTACCACGTCTACTCATCGAATTAATCCATTGGGGTGAGGAGTTGACAGAATTCTCAGATTCATGTATTAAACCCAACAGGGTGATTCATCCAAACATATTCACAATGAAACTTGAGATCAGCAGAAGACCAAGTGAAGCACAGGAGGAAACAGGATCTTTAGTAGAGAATATTTGTAGCTCAGGGTTGAACTGGTGGAGTCCTTGGTGCTCCCTGAGCTTGGTTCTTTTCTTGCAGGTATTTCGTTACCATACTAGGTAACTTCATCAGTGTTTCATATGGTAAGGAAATGTCTGCAAGAAAACAACCAAGCTCAAAAAGCACTCCCCCAAACAGGACCTTGGATAGCTCCAAATGAGTCCCATTGCTTGACAATCTCTCTGTTGCATTAAGACAATAGACGGGTGTCCTCTCAGCAACGCTCCAGAACCACTCAAAGTTTTGAAATGCAGCTGCAATCTATATAGTGACCATCTTCACTCACTCTGAAGAAGTCAGAGTCTTTGACTGATTTTAGAGTCTTGGGCTTCTAAGGGTGGGGAGAAAGAGGCTCTTCTAAGGGCCCTCCATGTTTGATGGTGATAAAGCTATGACCTTGGGCTGCAAGGATCTCAAATAAGGACCTGGGTAATCCTTATTCAAGTCTTCTGCGGCATGAATCAAAGGTGACGAGTGGCCAATATGGACACTGAACAAGCTTCACATGGATTGTTATTCTAAAGTTCAGCCAACACTCATCAGAAGACCTTTTGCCATCTTAACTCTCTTTGGGGAGGGGAAATAACATTGTTCCCCTATATTCTTATTACATTTTCTGGAAATATATACCTTTCCTTAGGATGGAAAGGGAAATTAAAAATACCGTCAACCTTTTCACAGAGGCTCAGATTAGGAGAACTGCAGGCATTAATTCATGATCTCTGTTCCTTGTGCCAGCAAGGGCCAGCACCACCGGCAAAAGGGACAAAGGTAATCCAATGGACAAAAGCAGCATTACAACCCCATCCATTCTCTCTACGTGTGTCTGTGAGTGACAATGCTTCAGGCATGACTCAAAGGGATGGAGCTTGGAGGCCAAGGCCACAATAATAATTTTGCTGTTTTGATGGAAGCAGTGACATCTTCCAGATGTTACGGACAAGCAACCAAAGAGAGGACGATGCCAGCATTGAGCAATTCCAAAATTATATCAATGCTACTGTGTTTCCCCGAAAATAAGACACTGTCTTATATTAATTTTTGCAACCAAAGATGTGTTAGGTCTTATTTTAAGGGGATGTCTTATTTTTCCACCGAGGCTGCCCAGAACCGGAAGTCTGGGGCCTTATTATCGGGGAGGTCTTATTTTCAGGGGATGCCTTATATTTCAGTGAGAGGCAAAAATATAAGTAGGTCTTATTTTTGGAGGATGTCTTACTTTCGGGGAAACAGGGTATATATTATTTTAATTATGTTTTTTAAAATGTGCCTGTTATGTGTTTTTTTATGTTTTTAAATGGCTGTACATCGTCCTGGGTCCCTTCGGGGAGAAGGGCGGTATAAAAATTTAAATATATAAATAAATAAGTAAGAACAGTTCTTTTAACAAACTAAGTAAAAAATCGAATAAACTACATAAAAGCTTAGGGTACTATGCATTATGAAGCCTATGGATTCTTCCAGCCAAAATTTATTCAAAAAGTATTCAGTACTCTTGTCTTTCACCTTAACACTCCCACATTTTTCTATTGTTTTTTCAGCCTATTCACAGACATAACATTCATTAAGTCGGATTCCTACACAATCCTTTTGACTGGTAACAATAGGAACTCTGCATTCAGAAGCTTTTACATTGAACTATATAGCACTATCTGCAGGGAATAAAAACAACAACAGATGAAGAAGGATGGGCAAAATAAACAGCTACCTGGAATTACAATGTTATCCATATCTCCCCTTGCTTCCTAATATATATATTATATATATATTATGTATTTAATTCTATCCTGCCTTTATTATTTTTGCAAATAACATATCCAACACACCTTCCTTCACCTCTTTCCCCCACAATGATCGGTTGAGGTGGGTTGAGCTGAAGGAGAGTGACTAGCCCAAAGGCACCCAGTCAGCTTTCATGGCTAAGGCAGAACTAGGACTCACGATTTCCCACTTCCTAGCCTGGTACCTTAACTACTAGACCAAACTGACCCTATGTTTAAAAAATGGATAGGTGGAAGTCACAGGTAGACAACATATTTGCAATTATTTAGCCTAGTAGCTTCTTCTCTGCTGGCAAGAACATATCAGCTTACAACATACAAAACACAACATAGAGTATAAAGAAAAACAATGAGCATCCAGTTTACCACATATCTTCCCAATTTTCCCTTTCTGCAATTCCTGATCATTAATCATCACTGCAATGATTAGCAGTAAGCAGATGTGTATGATGTGTGTTTGTGTGTGTATTCATTTAACCATGCTAAAATGCATTGCATGTACTGGAGTTCAAGTAAATATAAGCCTTCTCTTTTTATAATATTAGGTAATATTGTTATCTGAGTGGAATATTAGGCTACTTAAAACGGATTGGCCATGTTTAAACAATGGGAACATTCTTTGCTAGTTTGGTTCACATAATGGGCATGTCTTCCTACAGTACTTGTTACAATGTTCTTTAATTAAATAGTACACAACCCAACTTTTTCCTGATGAGGCAATATACATTTTGCTTTACATTTACCAAGCAGCAATGCTTTACAAGGTGAAGATTCTTTAAAAGCACTTTCATGAATAAATGTATGTGCTTCCCTTTAGTTGCTTTTTTTTCATTCTTAATCTTATAATTGTTTTCATTATCAAAACAATAACACATTTGAACTTCTGTACTATTCATATAGAAGGAAGAATTACGCTGTGAAGGAAGCAATACAATGGTTTTCTCTTAAAGAGTGTTTTATTCTCTAACTGGAAGTTTTTGAACTTCCTGCTTGGAACTAAGGCTACTATTGTGCCTTTGAGATGCTAAACCTGTTTTTTCATGTGTTGAAAAAAATACTGTTTGACATTCTTTAAAGACATTTCCACATTTTAGACATATTCATTTTAGTTTAACATCGCAGTTAGAAAGCACTCTGGATTTTCAAGCATTTTGAATCCCAAGGGTGCTTTTCCAAAAGGCAACTGGACTTTGATTGTTTTTTTTCCTTGAAAACATTTCTCCTCTCATCTAAGAAGCTTCTTCAGTTCTGACTAAAAGGTGGGGAATGGAAGGATTTATATTCTTGCAGTCATCTCTAATATAAATCTTTCCATTCCCCACCATTCAGTCAGAACTGAAGACGTTTCTTAGATGAGAGGAGAAACGTTTTCAAGGGGGAAAAAACAAGAAAGTCCAGTTGCCTTTTGGAAAAGCACCTTTGGAACAACCATGATTGGAATGATTGATGATCTCCATAGACATCAATCATGTTTGCAATACAGTAGGCTGGTACCTCATATAGCTGAAAACGTTGTCTGTACTCCACAAACTCTATGTCTGTCTACCTATCATCTATATAGAAGCCTGACACTCTGACAAACTGGCCATCAATAGACACATAGACATAAACAACACCTACATACTATGCAAAAGAGTCAATCAATACACCAAAAGGGAGCCAAAACAATTAACATTCAGATGAGCACAGATTAACACCATTAACTTCAGACCAATAATCAAAACATGAACAATACCCCAATCAAGGAACTGCCAAACAAGCTGCAGGGGCAGCCCAACCCAAGAACCTCCAAGACCACTTCCACCAATGTGGACAGGGCAAGCCACTAGAGTATAAAATGAGAGCAAACCCTGTTAGCACTCACAATGTTACCTAGTTTGGGTAATGAAATGTCTGCAAAAAAACAACCAAGCTCAGAGAGAAAAAGGACCCCTCATCTAGCTATCTATCATCTATTTCTCATCTTTACACATGTTCAACAACACCTTTATTAACTTGCTGGACTAAATAAATATAGCTACACTTTTCAGTACAAATGTCACTTCCCCATTTCTGAAAGCAGTGACATATGATATAAAAGCTGCTGTTCAAATCATTTTTTGAAAATAAAAAAATACGAATCCATTCTTTTCTGATACAGAGATTTCCCCAACAGGCAGCAAAATTACAACCCTGGTTATGACTCGGACTGCTGTCCAATCAAAATGAAGCTTTTTAAAAGTCCTGTTGATTTAACCAAGAGAGGTTAGTAGACCTGCATTTTCTATTGAATTTAGAGGCTTAATTTTGATTGGTACTGTGTCTTTTTCTAAGTCTGGAATATTTATAAGCAAATGCAGTTGAAATAAGGGAAATGAGAATTTCCACATCAAAGCATTAAGACTTAGGGGTAATTAATTCTTCATGGTAGGAACAAGGCATATAGCCTTGGTTCTACGTCTCAGGAGTTTTGTTTTTCTGCAGAGAACAATTTTTTTCTGATGCTGTGGAATAAACATGATCCAAACTGTTATTCCTTTTCTATAAACTACTGGTTAATTTAATGGGTGGAGCAATTCAATTATCTATTATGCAGTCTGGTTTATTTGGTATTATTATTTCCTTCTTTAGGTTGAATTAAACTCTATGCTTATCTTGGTAACCAAAGAACTGTGAATGATAAAATGATTAGGGTTCTGAGACAATCTTGTTCTGAAAAACTGTTTGCAGTCCAAGTACGATCTCCAAACTAAAGTTACCAAAATTCTGAATGACCACTGATGATAATGATAACAGGGCATTAGTTTTGTTATCAATATTATATGGATTTTTGCAGCTCAGATATCATAAACCTACAATCAAATCATTACAGTAAACAGATAATAGATTTTTTTAAAAAAGCATATAGAGAAAATAAGCATATTCTAGGTAAAACTTAATAATATCTATTAAACTGAAGAACAGTAAATCTTTACATCCATTTCATTGTTATATTAACAAAAACAATATTTCCTTTTAATATACTCCTGTAGAGTTCGCTTTAATTCAGATTTTCAAATTCCATCCCACTAATATTCCAATATAAGGAGTATTTCTGAATGCTGACAATAGTTTGCTCAAGATATTCAAAATTCTAACCCTGTTTAACATCTGAGGCCACAAAATCTCTTTATGAACAGCACACTGAAACAATGCTTTTTTTAAAAGATGGCATTTTTGTGAATTAGTTTGGGGGGGGGAATATGATTGTAATGCAGTTCATCCCTGTAAGCATTCTCTGTCATTTTCCCCCACACCAATACATTGAATCTGCAATAATTCTATACACAGAAAAACTTCATGAGGATCACTGAAGTCTTACCCATATCAAAGTCCCTCCTGTAAAAATTTGTTCAAGGCAAGTTGTATGTCAGACATGTTTCAAACCTTTCCCAATCAACATCTTAGTGATCATTGTGTTTTAACTGTTATCCCTTTCTAAGAATAAAAAGGAAGTCTTAAAAACATTATTTTTAGAGGCCTAAACCGAGCCAGATGGTAAATTTCTAAGGTACTAGTTCCATAATCAAACAGAAAAACACTAAGCAAATCCCATTGCTATTAATACATCAAACTTCCTGCCTGGAAAAACCTTAGGAACATTGAAGGAAGCAGAGTGTCCTTATCTTAATCTCTGTAGTTTTAAAGCACATGATACAGGTTTTTCTAATCTTAACCCATTTCGGGTTTGTCACCAGTAGAAATCTTTTTCAATCTAGAATTCTTCTTTCATCTTTTACTAATTGTTCTTGTCCCTCTTATTCAACTGTCCTGTGAAATTACAAATTGCTTACTTCTTCACACTAAGCCTTGTTCAAGTCTTTTAGTGCTTACTCTTACTCTGACTTGTCTTTCTCAGTCTTTCATATTCCAAGTAAGACAGTAGTTTAAAAGCAGACATAATTTTGATATATTATTATTGCTATACTATACTGTATGATAAAGATGCATAACACTCAAAAGCTTCACAACTGCCTAAGACTGGTATTACCTTATGGCCAGCTCATGCCTGCATGTCTCTTACAGAAGACACAACAGGCCTATCATGACAGGTAATATATTAAGCATGCTTAGGCCTGTGGGGCCCTTAGGTAAACTGTATCTTAGGCTACAACTCTGTATGCATGGCCAAACCTGAAGAAAAGTAAGTATGACCTTTAAAAAACATTCTGGAATAGATGTATAAAGTCTTTTAAAATCTAGCCTGGGACAGAAAGACTGATAAAAACCTGCCTTCTGAAGCAATCGTTACCTGTGCCCAGGTGGGACTGACCTGTTTAAATCAGGGTACACTTTTGCTTATAAAGTCAAAATCCAGGCAACCTTGAAAAGAGACAGGTACTTATAAAATATCCTTAATCTGATTAGACCATCATACTTCTGCCCCCCCCCCAAGAAAACCATCCTCTGCAAAAAACAACTGCTTCGGTTTGGAGTAAGAAATACAGTTGAGCAACTTTCTCAACCTTGAGTTCTTTGGATATGTAGAGACTAGAGTTCCAAATCACAATATAAGCTGGCTAGGAAGTCTGGGAGCTTTAGCCCTAACACATCTGGAGGGCTCAGTGAGAGAGAGGTAGGCTTTGGTGGTGAATTGACTATAGTCAACTAAAAGGCTACACAAAGGACAAAATGTATACCTTGGTATGATGGTAGGAGGCAGAGGTTCTTTGGTGAGAGACTCATCCATATAGATATATTGGAAGAAAACAAGGCTGAATCAAAAATGAAATGCCTAACATTGTTATTAGATGTCTAAGTATCACAGCACATTGTGGAAAATTACCATTCATGAGAAAACATCTGCTTGGGAAAAGAGGTTTTTCATTTTGAAAGCTAAGACTGTCCCAAGTAGGCAAGAGATTTGATTGGCATGGGGGACTAACAACAAAATCCCCTGCACCTGAGAGATCAAAACATCAACAAATAAGAACACACAGAAGGGAGGATAAGCCAAGTTATTCAGTATATAATATCTACTCTGTTGAAATAAGCTCTACCTGTCTTACTGTTTTTTCATCAGGTCACACTGTTGTTGACCCAAAGGCGGAAACCAAAGGGAGCAGAAACTATTGCTACAGACTACAATATGGTAACATTTGAACAACGAGGTTCTCTGAGAATTAACTTAATGAGCAAAGAGAACTTGGTGCTCCGAGAACTCCTAGAACTCAGTTCTTAATGGCTCCTAATGAATATAGCTTAAGAGCCAAAGCTAAAGACCAATTTTGGCAGGCTTCGTCTCACTGGCCAATCAAATCAAGTATTTCTTGGTTCTGGCAGGGAGGAAGTGGCATGTAGCAGAGAAGGCATTTGAATTTTTCCAGAGACACTCCCTTTGCGACAGAAAGAATCCTAAATGAATGACCAGAGAAGGAGCTGATGACTCATGCTGAATCCATTAGTATCCTGTAGTCATCCTGTCCTGTGCAGCAGCTGCCATTATAGCTAAAGAAAGAAAACAATCAACTGTCCATCACCTGGTGGGTCGGACAATGCTGCTTGATATTGCTAGTTTGGTATAAAGAGCAAAATCAACCACCAGACTTAACATGCAGGTTTTGAGCATATGCGCATTCTTCTTGTTTACATCCTTAGTTCTCTCCCTCCTCATTGTCTTAGATACTACTATTGCTGTAGTGTCAGATCATTACTGGTTGGTGTTACATCACTACTGTTCTGCTCCATAAGTGTTATCTGGAATGACTTTACACAGTTCAGATCTTTCATCCGTTTAGTCAATTTAGCTGTTTACATAAACCTTCAGCATTCACAGAAATTGTGGAGGAGCATTATCAATATATAAAATGGTACCCAGCAGCTGATTCCTGTACTATGTGCTTAAAATAACTCGGGTGCCTAGATTAAATTGAAACCCCATTCAGATAAGCCAGGTTTTTAAATATGAGACCTAACAAATGAGGAAGTGAATGCTTGAGTGTCACATAAACATGCAGTTATGTACAAGGCTTTGTGATTCCCAAATGGAAAGGTACACTGTCACAGAGGAAGACCTATGACATCAGAGCCACAATCTACGTATTCTAACAGGACAAGTTCATTTGAAAAACAACCAAAAGAACCTCCAAAGTCAATAATTATGGACTACAGTTGCTAAACTAGACAGTTGTTAAATGAGGTTTTTTTAATGAACTTTCCTGCCATAATTGTTAAGTGAGTCACTCTAGTTAATTACATAATTGTTAAGTGAATCTGGCTTCCTCATTGATTCTGTTTATCAGAAAGTCACAAAAGGGGATCGCATGATTCCGGGACACATAAACATATGACAGCGGCCGAATTTTGATCACATGACCATGGGGATGCTTCAACCTTCATAAGTGTGAAAAACAGTCGTAAGTCACTTTTTTCAGTGTCTTAACCTTGAACAGTAACTAAACAAATGGTTATAATTCGTGGACTACCCATATACTGTATAGACTCTGACACCAAAAGTCAGTTCCATATTTTCATTAATTTAAGGTTGATATTGACTAGACCACATACCTTCTCCCTTCCATGCACACTTTTTTCTTCCTTTCTTGCATCTTCTCCTGTCATTGTTGGGCTGACATACTCTCCACTACTGTATGAATCTGGAACCACCAACCAATATTTCTAATGATAGCGTGAATTCTGTATTTCACATGTTCATGTACTTCATTGGATTTGTACGGACTATATGTGCACAATGGTAGACTATTCAGTCAGATGTAATTATTTTACACTGTTGCCATAATGGTTCCCCCATATTATATCATTAAAGAGAAGTGGATTATCACAGCTCCTTATAAAACAGCAGCCATCCAAGAGCACCATGTATTTGACAAAGCATAGACAATCAATTTCAAGACAATCAAGGAGGGAACCAAACTAGAACCAAGGAGAAATCTCCTGACAGTGAGAACAATTAATCAGGGGAATGCCTTGCAACCAGAAGTTGTGGGTGTTCCATCATTGGAGATTTTAAAGAAGAGATTGCACAGTCATTTGTCTCAAATGTTATAGGGTTTCCTGCTTAAGCAACTCTGTTGTTCTGTTATCTTTCCTATCAATCATCTTTAAACTAAATTTTAAATTTTAATTAAAGATCCTTCAATGAAAAAAGTAGGGTTTTAGCTTTGCTTATTTATTAAAAAGTGTATATGACCCATAGAGAATGCAGAAGGACAAATAGCAGAATGAAGAAATGCCAGAATTTAATTAGGGATCCTTTCTAGATCCCAAAACTCATCAAATGTCTGTTAGTCCTGATACCAACCTTAACTGGAGAGTTGCATTGCATTAAACTAATATGCAGAGCCCAATAAATCTGCCCCAAAATCAATCATAAGTTTTAATGGATCAAGGAAATGGTCCATGCCTTGCCATACAAATCTAGAAAAGATCCACATGCCCTTTGCTAATCAGTTCTTTTTAGATTCTTTAAAATAAAACTAAACTGTTTACATTCTTTTAATGTGGTGGTGTTCAATCTCATCACGGTTTTTTTTTTTAGGAATTAGGGTACCTGAACTTTCAGCAGTGATCTTAGTGATGAGATCAGTAATAGATTAGTATTATTACTATATGCTGCAAAAAATCTGTAGTGACTTTGTTTAAGAGTACTGTGAATCTAGCCTAGGCATTTTTCTACGAAGCAATACAATCCACATATCAAGCAATTCTCTTTTCTGGTTCTAAATCATAATCAAAGGTATATTGTGTGCTATAATCACAGAATGGCAACTCAGTGAAAAATATCTCCAGATGACTCAGGCAAGAGATTCAAATCACCCTCAAAGAAAAACAAAAACGGGAATCATTAGCTCAAGATGTTTTCTTAGCAATGAAGACAAACTTGCCTAATCCAACAATGGCAGTGGGTCAGGTCTGAAGAATGTTACTCACCACATTTCCTTGTGTGATATTTAACTAAGGAAAACAGTCAATACCATCCAAAAACTGTTCCACACATTTACCCCCTATCCCCCCTATGATGAAGCATGGAAAAATCCAAGGTAACTTTTAATCAGGTTGTCCACAATGTGTTACATTTCCTGAAACCATAAGATAATGCAGAACAACTAATCCAGAACACATTACAGTTTCTAGTATGCAGGTCACCTGCATGTTGGTGTATGGCCTAAATAAAGTTAAATTGCAGAAAATCCAATACAAACTCAGTCATCGTCTCTAGTTACTAATATCGACCAAGCTTCATTATAGAATGAGTTTTGCAAGTGATGGATAAAGTTCTAAAGTAACTTCTTGACTTCTGTTTCTTTGAAGAGTTATTTATAATCAAGTAACTCTTAAGTATTTTTTTTCCAATTTACATGTTAAAAAACAAAAACAAATCTCTTTCTCTCACTTCCTAATACAACAAATGTTCCATTTTTCAAGGCTATCTTTTTTTAAAAAGCACCCAGTTTTACTTATTATTCAAGAAGCAAGCAGAGATCATACCAAGAGAAAAAAGTATAACTAAAGTGTCTATTCTTATCTTTTCTATATGGCCTTTCCCCTCTTTTTCTCACCATTCCTATAGGGTTTGCCATTTAACGGTTGCGTATACTAAGCAAATGTTTCCTGGATGCTTTTTATAAACTATGCCAATATATTTTTCTTCTCCCCAAGTATGAAAGCTTACAGTATATAAAAAGAATATAATATCATAATGTTTCTAATGTGTGTCTGTCATTATGAAAGACTGAATATTTATATTGCTCCTAGCAAAAGGTTCTAGCCAAAGACATTTTGAAACTCCAGTTGACCCTTATGTTTACAATTCATGAGAGATGGGAAGCAAAAACATCATTATTTCACGGTTTGTCAACTTCCTTTCGTAACTGGATGGGTGGAATATAATTTTGAAACTCACTTTTAGCCACTGTAATCTATGTAAGAAAGGAAATAGTTCCATTTTTATTTTTGGCCTGTTCTACATATTTAACGCAAAACCTGAAGTATAATTACCTATACAACACAGAGTTTTTAATCTTGCCTTCATGATGAACCTGTATATTCTTAGATGTTAACTCTATGTTTTATCCAACGACCTTGTAACAGATTCAAACTAAAGATAATTCCAAGCAGAGTACAGTTCAAAAGTGACCAGAGGAAATACATATGTTTAATAAACATAAACTTCTATTTGTTTATCATTCCTTCACCCCACCTCCAAATATACACATGTTTTTATTACCCAATCAATGACTTTAAGGAGATTTTTCAATCCATAGCAGAGCCCAAAACCTCATTCTAGGCCTGCCACATACAACTGCAATAGAATCTAGAAAAATGTGCCAAAAGCTTTTTATCATGGCAGAACAAGGCAGTTTGTTTTCACTTGAACATTGCACTGAAGGGTAGAAAAGTGACATTTGAAGGTGTTAAAAGCCAAATTTATCTTTTATTCACACCTGCTTCTAAGTCAATTGAACAGTTCATACGGATAAGGTCCATGGAGCCAACAAATCACCAAAGAGAGACGAAGAGCCAAGATTTGGGGGTGGGAGGGAGTGATATGAAAAATCACAGAACCTTGAAGTTCTTTTCAACAATTATTAGCAAAAAGAATTAAGACGATGGGTATAAAACCCCTCCAGGAAGAAACTGGAGGAAATGGTACATTTCTACCGTTGAGGATATCTGGCTAGGAAAAGCAGAGAAACCTACCACCAGAAGATCTAAGTCTCTCAGGCATTGCAACAATTTGGTCTTTGCTGAGACAACAAGCTGCTCCTCCACAAATCAAGAGCTACCAATTACCCAGCCAAAAGGTTGATGGCTGACTAGAGGTAAATCAATCATTCCACCAGGGAGAGATTAATTCAGTCTGACATCCACCACAGAGGAGGCCCAGTCCCAGGTGAACAACTACCCTTGTCCTTATTTTTCTTGACTTTATTCAAAGCAGCCATCTCAAAAATGCAGAGACACATCTCTGACCACAAATCTCTCTATAATTCTATCTCTTTGCAATTCAAAGCAACTTTCCAGGCAAGAGAAAGGAAATTCACAGCTCCTTAGACAAAACCCACTATGTTTAAACAGCTGGTATGGTCAACATCAAGGATATTGCACATCCATCAGGACTCCATGTCTACTTATTTCCTACTGAAATGCCCAAGAATTATTTTTACATACTTTCAATTGCCACAAAGGCTAATTAGAAGGAAAGGGTGGAATAACTGATTATTGGTGATGTAACTTTGCAGGAAGGATCTGTTCTTCTGGAACCTTTCTAAAATCATTACACCCAAGACAAAAGCAGTGTGTGAGGGGTTTTGTTGCTTGTTCTCTTTATTTGCCAGCCTGCCATCAACTATTATATAAGCTGGAACAGTTTCAGCAAAGGGTTAAAACAATGCAAAGAAGTGCGGCAAGGACTAGGGCTGGGAGGGGGGGCAGGTAACCTGCAAGAGGAGGGAATAACATGCTACAAAATTCAACTCCTTTTTGGTAGCAGAGATGGAAAGCAAGGATAAGAAAACCAAATCCCAAGTGGAAATAGGAAGGGTAGTGGAATCTAGTAATTTTGCAAAGTGAAAAAGTCATCTGAGCATCTGGGGGATTTTTTTTTTTACTCCAAAGCTCCAGAAGTAAATCAACTTACCAGGGTCGAAGTGCGAACTGAAGGCAAAGCTGGGGTTGAAAAATGAAGCCGACATGACAATAGCCAAGAGATTTGCCACCATTCCCATGGCAAAAGCAGAAAAGTGGGGAGGGGGTTTGTGGGAAGTACGAAGACGAGAGAACGAAAAGTAGATTTAAAAAATAAATAAATAGCAAAGGCAGTGGGCACCAGGCAGGTGAGGCGGTGGGATGCAGGGGAGATTAAAAGCTCTCACAACTCCAGAAGTTGCATGGGTGTCACATTAAAAATCACCATCTCCTCTCTTCTTGACAGCACAGCCAGGGAATTCAAGACTGCAGCTCCTCCTCTTCCTCCATGCTATTATCCCGATGCGTCTCCTTCAGGTATCCACGGGAAGAAGTGGGCTCGGCTAGAAATTGCCACACTTGCAAAGGGTAGCATTAGAGAGAGTCACTTAAGGAACAACCGCCACCAACACGGCGATAAGGGCTGTTTTCTGAGGCCAAAAAGAAAAAAGAAAAGAAAATTGCAATCACCCTGGTATTCGGGGCTGCAGTGCTAAATAAAAACAAAATGCGATGCCAACAGCAGAATAAAATTGTGCCGGGTCGGACTGCTGCCGTCACCCAAAAGAATCCACGCAGCCTCGTGAGCGCCTGCAAGAGCCGAAAATACGGCCTTACGCTCAGCTTCACACACACACACACACACGCACAGACTACCACCACCCCAAGTCCGGCTGCTACAGAGAGGGAAGCTTTGCACCAAAACGGAGGAGTCTCCACAGTAGAGAGAGAGGCTCGAGTGGCGAGACGAAGCGGCCAGAGGGCAGCAATAACGCCCGGGCGGGAAAGCTGTTTCCGAGCGGACTGCAGAACTTGAGAGCCGCTGCTGCTGCTGCCGCCGGCGCTAATGGGAAAGCCAAGGCGGGAGCTGTTCCAGTGCTGACCCTGGGAGAAACTGCAACAGCAGCAACGCCATCTTGGTCCAGATCTGCCCTCCCCCCAACACTGCAGTAAGCAGCAGGAAAGGAGCGGGGCTGGGGGGGGGAGTGAGCGCGAGAAGAGGCGGCGGGCCGGGCAGCGCTTGTCCAGGTGCCACGGTTTTGGCGCGCGCCTGGGTGAAGAAGGGGCGTCGTTGCACGTGCAGCCAAGTGTGACCCGGCGGAGCCAGCTCGCTCGCCCGCTCTCTCTTTCGCACGCGCCGGCGCGCGCCCGGCCGCCCTTCGCTCCAGCCCGAATCGGGGCTGCGCGCGCACGTCGCCCGATTTCACACAGGGCGGACAGGCAAAGCGAGCCGCGTTCCCACGCGCTCCTCGTTCCCGGACGCGCTTAGCCGCGGCTGGCTTCCCGCTCGGAGCGGCTTCACATCGCCTTGGATAGGGTCCACGGCACGTCCGCTTGCGCGCTTGGAGGCGCTGGGAGCCGAAGCGGCGCCTTGACGGGTTCCGAGCTCATCCGCGGGTCCGATGGCGGCATGGCTTTTCGGGCGAGGTTGACTAATCAGCAGGCGATTTCCCCCAAAAATCTTTAAGAGCTCCACCGTCCGAGCTCGCCTCTGTTTCTGGCGCTCTCCTGGGAGGAGTTCTAGCGGGAAATGGGGAGAGGGGACTCTCGTGAAAATCGCACGGCCGACACCCTCCGTGCAGCCTTCATATCGTGCCCCTCTCCTTCCCCCACGGTCCATATGCTAGGATGGGATGCTTCCTTGTTTCTGTGGTGTGATGCCTGCGTAGTACACAGTCATCGGGTTCAGGCGGCTCTCTTACTATTAATTCATGACAAGAGAAAGCCCAAAGCTTGGACCCAAATTGCGTCCACAGAAGCAAAGGGTATTTTCTGTGTCAGAGGGCAAGTTTGAGAAGAGTCTGGCATACAGCATCGTTTTCCACACTGGTATGTCAGAATTCATCTCCCTTTGCTGGTGGGGGGGGTTGAAGCTAGCCAGGAATTATGGGAAGTTTACCAGGTTAAGAAAAGCAGGCATATATGCCCTCACTAGCTCTGCATACTCAGAGTAGGCGACTCAACTTTTTAATATGGTGTCATGATGTAGAATTTTCAGTTATGCTTTAATTGCATGGCTTGTGGCATATTTTTAAATCTTTATCTTAGCAATTATCTTGTATGCCTATTTGGACGGAGAAACAGTGTACTAATGGGAATAAATCAAAACAACATGGAGTGTTTAGACCCTCAGGATAGCAC
The DNA here is from genome assembly GCA_032468095.1 of Pareas carinatus. NCBI lineage: Eukaryota > Metazoa > Chordata > Lepidosauria > Squamata > Pareidae > Pareas > Pareas carinatus. The sequence continues at coordinate 999,125 of JANHFO010002324.1, read as the reverse complement.
AAGGATGGAGAAGAAAGCACACAATACACAGAAAATCCAAAATAAGCATTGAAAAAGGCAGACAATTCCCCTGCCCTCAGTGCCCCTGGAAACACTACCTAGGCCCACCAATCAGGGTGAGAGTTTTTCAGCAATAAACAGTTCACATAAGTTCTAGCATTCACACATACAGCAAAACAGAACACAGAAGGTGCGGAGACTGGCAGCCCTTCTATTTTGAAGCATGAATTCCTTCCCCTTTGCTAGCTTTTGTGGGTGGGCTCTGACTTCGCTTTGGGAAGGGGTGAGAGTGGAACTCCTGCCAAAGTACTTGTTGGAGTCCTAAGCAGGAAAAAATGTTAACAATGTGTTCAGTGTATCATGAATTGAAAAGCCAGGGTTGTTTTGCCCAATACACTTTCTTCTGCAAAGCCTCCTCCTCCATTGTTATTCCCATCAGAAATAGATGGCAGATAGATGTGCAATCTTATATCAGTGGCCTGGTATTTACACACCAGCTGGCAGTCAAATGCCATGATCCCAAATCCCTCATTGCTACCCACACTGACACTGAACAGCACCAATTCGCTTGGGTCAATAAAAAAAACTTCCGCCATGCTTGTGAGTTTATTGAAGCCTGGCACTCCATGAGCAATTCCATCAATAGATACATCAGCCTGCAACCAGTTATGAACCCCTGAGACTTCAAATCAACCGCACAACCAAACAGCAACAGCACCAATCTTCAACCAGCCCACAACTGCCCCAACCAGCACTCCACCTCCTAATGACCCTCACCTGATTTCCTTATCACAAGACCCATCGCCATATGCGACCCACCTCTGACCCCTTACAAGACCCATCCCTAGACCCTCCCCTGAGGTGTCCAGCCCATCTCCACACCTACTGACCCCACTAAGCCCTTATAAACAGAACACCAACACTGACATCTCCTAAAATGCCACTGAAGATGTTACCTAGCCTGGTAATGAAATGTTCGGAAACCAACCCACAAGCTCAGAGAACGAACCTCCACCATCCTACACCTGTGCTACACATATCCACCACTATTGCAAATTTAAATACAGGTCGTGGGAAACTAAGACATGGCATGGTGTTAAGTCAAGTGTATCCAGCAACCTGGATGCTGATACAAGTGGGGCAGTCTGAATATGTAGGCAGTTTAAAAAGAAAACAAAAAGGGCTCCCTGTGAAGTAATTCTCTTGTCTTCACCGATAATCCAGTAATAAGTCTTAGAAGATTGTAGATTCCTTCAAGATAGAAACACAAATTGTCACATCCAGTTATATTCACTAACTGCTCTATCATATAAGTCAGATGCTGAAATCCAAGGTTTTTTGGTTCTGTAAGATGTCGTCGACATACCACAGTTCTCATTTACCAAAGTCCAATTGCCACCATTTTGAATTTCCCATGAAGGAATCTGGCCTGATGGCAGATTCCATGGATGTTACCATGAACGTACATTCTGCTCTCAACTTTGTGGATGGGAGTATTATTTTGATGTAAAAGCAGAATTGCAGAACTGCGTGCTCTCAAATGACATGAGAAATGATCAATACAGAAAAATGAGGGCTCAATATACAATTAAAATACTTATAAAGGCTGGTTAAGATTTGCCTGCCTTGAGAGCTACTTTAATTAGAGCCCAATGCCAGAATGTATAGTACATACATCATATACTCATATGCTGATACGATGACATTTAGCAAGGAGGTTCTATTTTCACAGGTCCATTTTACTGTTTAAAGTTTGGACTCCTATATACTATTAATTTTTCAGAGGATCCAGGCTCACAGAGAACGTGATGCTACAGATGTCATCTTACCATAAATAGATCTTATGTTATAAAAGCAGGGGGGGTGGAATAAAGGTCTCCTTGTGAACAAATCTTCCCTGAAAGACTACCCCTGATGCTTTTCAAACTTACTCTTTTCCTTCCTGGGGTACAAGATAATCTTGCATTGTATACTGCTACAATTCCCACTTGTAAAAATCAGAGTGCAGAACTCTTAATGGGTGGTTATTGAAGCGGTTTGCCTGAGTGGGAGCAGAAATGCTTAGTATACAATCTGCTTTTAAAATAATATTCCTTTTCATCAGTAAGGAGGCAGCCGCTTCTTCAAAGTTAAGAAAAACGAATTTTATTCTTCTTTGGTGACCCCCAAGGGAAGAAAGGGGGAGAATGAATCCCAGAAAACTGCTGATAACTTCAGAGAGAGCTAGGTCCTTAATTTGGTTTATTAAGATGTCTCTGTTGTCTGTAAGGATTTCATGAGGGAACTTGAATTCTACAGGCCTCCATCTCAAGCTGGCTAATATAATGGAACCTTCTGTCCCTGAGCCTGCCCCACAGAAGGGGCTTTTGCAAATCGTGTGGATAAAATATGAGGCACATGTGGAGGACAGCCAAATGCCTATAAAAATCCAGCCCACCCTAAAACTCTCCCTCTCAAAACGACCCAAAAAACTAAGCTGACCAAAGAACAGACATAGTTAATTCCCTCCCACTGTGGGAGTGAGGGGGAGGGTACATGCAGACCTCGACTTACGACCACAATCAAGCCCCAAATTTCTGTTGCTAAACGAGATACTTGTTAAGTGAGTCTTGGCCCATTTTGCAACCTTTCTTGTCACTGTTGTTAAGTGAACCTCTGCAGTTGTTAAAAAATTAGTAACACACTTGTGAAGTGAATCTGGCTTCCCTCACTGACTTTGCTTGTCAGAAGGTCGCAAAAGATGAACACATGACCCCCGGGACACTGCAACCGCCGTAAATATGAGTCAGTTGCCAAGCCTCTGAATTCTGATCACGTGACCATGGGGGTCACGCTGCAACGGTTGTAAGTGCGAAAAATGGTCATAAGTCACTTTTTCAGTGCCGTTGTAATTTTGAACAGTCCCCTAAACTAACTGAGGTAAGTTGAGGACTCTCTGTCATAGATGCACTGCCTTCTTAGGCTTTGGTGGGTCAGAGGTCACTTTGTCATAGGGGTGGAGTATCACTTGGGTGAATGGCAGCGTCAAATGGCCATTGCTCCAATAAAGTGTCATAAAATACATGGCCGTTGCCAAGCGTCCGAAATTTGGTGATCAGGATGCTGCAATGGTTGTGTGAAAAACGGTCATAAGCCATTTGAGCTGAAAATACACCATTGACATGCTTAAATATCATGTCTTTATGACTTTTGTGTTTCTTTTTAAAAAAAGAAATGTATTTTAACAAAATGAAAAAAGAAAAACAATCACCTTATTTTCTTTTTTCCTTTTGTTAAAATAAATAAAATTGTTCCTTTTTTTTTAAAAAAAAAAAGGCTTTTTCATTTCATATCCAGTCCATTGCAAAGTCACATTAGAGTCATTACTTTGCCGTTTGAGTTTTAAAGGACTAATTTTCCTATTTCTTGATCGGGACTCCCTACGAACAGTCACTCATGCCCTCGTTACCTCCCGTCTGGACTACTGCAATGCTCTCTA
>JANHFO010002324.1:977500-987561 GCA_032468095.1 Pareas carinatus | reverse complement strand
TACAAATGATCATGATTATGCATATATATTCAAACTGACTATGAATGTATCTTGATTGTATTCTTGTTGTGTATGTATGTAGGTCTTGAGCACGATCACTGAAGACAAATTCCTTAGGTGTCCTGACACATATGGTGAAATAAATTCTGATTTTGATTCTTTAAATATGCACAGGCAAGGTATAGGAAGATTCTGACAATTATTTTTGCCACCTCACTGCAGAGATTGCTTTGGAATATGAACAGGGTTTTGCTATGGCAAAAGAAATAGTTTAAATAGAAAAAGATTGAGATGCTCGACTCATCCTTGAAATTTATATAACATTTTCAGTTCTGAATATTTTCTCCCCAAAACCCTACACTTATGCAACAATTATGTCCTACTTACATTATCATCTCAGCCCCCATGACTGCAATATAAGACAAGAAACAGGTTTCTCTAATTTATAGATTTAGAAATTATGCTTAGTTATTCAAGGTGACTTGCCTGAAGGGGAAGAGGTGAAATAAGTCTCCTTTTAATATTTTGACAATGAAGGAAACATCTAGGCATATTTAACCTGGTTAAGGAACAAATCTACTCTCTGGATGTACACAATACTTTGACCCATATTAATTAAAGAGGCTGGATTCACACAACTCACCTAACACACATAAATCCAAACCAAGGTAAGCTCTACTCAAACTTAGCATGTTTATAAATGCAGCCATTAGATTTGCAATTGACCTGATTTAAGTGTGTTGCATGAACACAATCATAACTGATTTTTGGAAAATACATGAAGATTCAAGGAGATAGAAAGTAGACATAAGCAAACCTTCAAAGATTTGATTCAGTAGATAAGGTAGCCTCAGGAACAGAGACTAATGAAGAACAGGAAGCCTCATATCGATTTTAACTTACCCACCTCTAAATCTCATAAGTTATTGTCCATTAAGTCTTGAGAACGTTGGCTGAAATCTACGACCACTACTTTGACATTATTTTACTCTTTAAAATTTGAAATAAAAAGTTCAGCAAACATTTCCCTAAATTAAATTCATACTTAACTGTCCTTTTGACAAAACTGGTCGGATAAAAAGCGAATTACCAAAACAGTATTGTAGAAGATTTTTAAAACCAGGGTGGATATTGGTTTCAAAAAGAAAATGACGAACTGAGGCAGAAAAAGAGTTAAATAGTGAATAGATCACAGCTATAGGCTATTTGTTGATTCTTTAAATTACAGAAACAGAAATCTGGCATGATGCAGAGCAAAACACTAGTCTTAAGCACAGAAAGCCAACTTGGTGCAGTGATGAATATGCTGGCCTAGAAACCAGGAGCCTGTGAGTTCTAGTTCTGCTTTAGATATGAAACCTCACTGGATTATCTTGGGCCAGTCGCAATCTCTTAGCCAAACTCACCACACAGTGTAGTTGTGGAGAAATTAGGAGGAGGAAGGAGTATTATATAGATTTACTGTTTTAAGTTAGTTATAAGGCAAGATTTAAAAAATCTAATAATATTCTGAATTTCCCAGCCCATTTCAGCTCCTAAGGCACAAGTAAAAATATGTGGGTGGGGGAAAAGTAACTCAACAGTTTTGTTTTCTGCTAAGTAGATTCTGCTCCATGCCTACCAGGGCAGATGCTTAAAATTCCAAAGTTGCCCACCCAGTTCTAAAGGACTGGACAATTCATATTCAAAAGTTTATTTTTATTTTTGTGTGACTGATATTATATTTTCTATTGCCAGGCCCCTTCAGAATGTCTAAAGATGAAGATAAAACACGCATGCAGGAAAATAAAACTTTTTAAAATGAACATTTGCAAAGGAGACTTGTCTGCTCTTTTATTGTGAAATTGGCCAGCTGAAAAAAAAACTTGTGGAAACTGAGAAAATAAAATAAACACAAGGATGATAAACACAAATGATGACACACATATCCCTCCCTTCACCATTTTTTGAGAAGAGGCTCCATCACATCACTTAACAGAGAAGTTTTGTTTTTTTTAACATGTGGAGTCCATGCTAAAGATTTTGCCCTGCCCAAGATGATATTCGATGCTGGGCATCTAAGTGCCAGTGACAACTGATAACATCACAACCCACCAAGATGATCCAATGGTGTCTTGAAAGGGCTCGGGAGAATTACAGGATGTATTCCTGACAGGTGCATCTTCCCTTAAATAGCAAAGCTGAGCAAAGGGCTATATAAAAGTCAGGAGCATGGTTTAGGTTTTCCACAAGAATCTTGTCAGCTTCAAGCAGAGGACATCTGGGACAGGTAAGTACCTGCTGGGATATGCAATGCCTAAAAAGAGACAACCTGAATAGGGTTGTCACCAAGAAAACATTTAGTTAGTGAAGAACAGTGCGGTTAAGTTTCCCCCAAAGCAATCAGGAGATGTTCTAGTCATTGAAAAAGAAGAGTTCTGAAACCAGGGAACCAAATCAGACAGGTAAATTCTAGAAGAAACTTGCAGTCCTTAGTTAACAGGTTAGGGGCGCCATCCTAGTTTTGTTTCAGAAGCAAAAAAGAGAGAGAGAGAGATGTTTGATGGGATGAAATCAGTGATGTTCGATATAATTAAACCAGTAATATTTGTATCTATATCTTTACTGTGGGACAACATATCTGACAAAGGCTATGGACAACTAGGAGTTTACCTGCCTGGGAAAGTCAATGAAAACAAGCTATTACTTACCATCGGCTCAAAACTGTATTTCAAGGTTTAATAGCAGCATTGGCATTAGAAGAAATGGCATGAAATGAAAAAGTAGTGATTAATTTGTATTGAATTTTTAATTTTCAAATTTTGAGCAGGCTATTCTTTGAATCCCCAGCTTTCCCCAACTCTGCTTTCTGGAAAGATGGGAGTTGTAATCCAACACATATTGAGGAAACCAAGTTTGGGAAGGCTGGTTTATACATATCCATTACTTACAGACTCCAGATCTGTCTTTCCTTTCAGTTTACTGCAGCTCTGGCTGCTACTTCTGGTAATCCTGTGCCAACAGCTTGCTAAGTGCAGTTTTTTAATTAAGACAGAATAAATCAAGACTTGCGAGGGGGTGGGAAATACTATTTTATATTTACTGTGCAGATAAATGTCAATGCTGCCTCAGAAAGAATTTTGGGAGAGAGTGATTTGCCAAAATGTGGGTGTGAAGAAAATACAGTTAAAATGCTTATGATAATGAAGGAAAAGTTTGACGAAGAGAAAGGGCAGGGAAAATATAATTCAACCAAGCGGTGGGTTGGGGTCAGCCGAGAGCCAACAGATCCAAGCAAAATTATCTTTTTGGTATGGAACTGTGCAAATGGCCCTCAAGCCCGTAAACCCCCAAAGGATAGGAAAATGTAGGCTTCTGAAAAGAATACATATTAGACACGATGGCACACAACATCTAATGAAGCCTGGGTCTCTTTCACATAAACATGGGCAAGATGGGACAACACTTTCAGCCGGGTGCTTTATCTTGATGACCAGCAGAAGTGATTTTTGTTTAAACATTGGACCAAATAGGAGATCACACCTATTCCCATGTCGTGCCTTCACATGGATTGTTTCCTTCTGTCTTTCTCTGAGCAGTGAACAGCCTAGCCTCCAAGGCAAACACCTCCTCTGAGAATGCCCGTTCTTTCCAAATTCAGGGAGAGAAGAATTGCTTTCCCAAATAAACTCTTGGCAGCAGATCGGGGGGTCCATGGGGAAAGCTGAGTTATTTAGACTGAGCGTAATCCTAGAAGAGGTTCACATCACAAGTTGTTGCCTTGTGAATTTAAGACTCCCTAAGAGGAGGGAATGGAAGGGTCACGATGCAGAGCGGAGGTTCCAGTGTTCTTCAGAGCACAAATTGAGCTCGGGACCAAACAACCCTCTTGCCAGCAAAGAGCACTGGACACCACAGCTCGTGTCATTTGACATTAAAAAACGGAGTCAACTCGAGCCAGAATTTCACTCTTCTCCATCCTCAATTTATAAGCACAGAAGCAAAAGATTTGGAAAAGGAGCCGCTGCTAGGGTGGTGACGCAATGATTAAAGTGCAGTATTGCAGGCAATCTCTGCCCACAGACTGGAGTTTGATGCTGACAGGGCTCAAGGTTGACTCAGCCTTTCATCCTTCCAAGGTTGATAAAATGAGGACCCAGATTGTTGGCGACAACATGCTGGCTCTGTAAACCTCTAAGAGAGTCCTGTAAAAGCACTATGGGGCTGTATATAAGCCTAAGGCCTATTGCTATTCCTAAGTTCACACCATACATGCAGATTTGTGACCCCCCCTACATTATAATTAAGTGATGACTGTTCATCGGTTATTTTTTGCACATCTCCAATCATTTCACCGTTCTGAAGCATAGCACTGGGCTGGGGTGGGGGAAGCAACTGGGTCAGGCAACTAAGGATTGGGCAATCTTTCTCCCCTATGGCTCTCAAAGAGCTCATGTAGAGATTTACTCTGCAAAGGTCGCTTGTAAACAAACCAACTGATCTCATTGCCATTATGAACACCTCGGTGCCCTTTGAGGAGTGGCCTGGGGACAGCTGCCATGGTTGCGCCAGCTTGGCAGCCTCTCACCTCAATGTCTTTTGATTGCCAGACTGAATCACTGTTTTTCTGCTTTTCCATCTGAGAAGCCACAATGAATGCAGCTCTGTTTCTGAACTGGCTGTGTACATGCATTTTCTGGTCTGTTGTTGTTTCAATTTCTTTTTTAGGGGCCTGACAAGATGTTTGCAACCAAGTATTATTCCTTTTGTTTGGTATCAACCATTACTCCCATTTGCAACCTGCACCGTATTCTTCAAAAGCTGAATGATCTTGGTGGCCCCAATAAAACAAACTATAGGTGATGATTCTTCTGTCATAACAGTCTGTTCTCGGCATTTCCAGCTTCTGCTCCCCATCTTCCACTTGCAATATTATTTTGAAAACACAGCTTAGAAAAGTTTGGGAGAAAGATTGAATGGCTGGGTTTGCCGAAGAAATAGATACCGTTGTGTTTAGAATGTTAACTTCTCCAATTATCCATAGACAGGAATTTGAAAGGGCTTTTTAAATGACTGACTGTGCAATCTAGAATAAGAATGACTTAGAAGGGCTGCCAGAAAACACAAATTACTTACAAGTATTTCATTTTGTGCAAAAGAAAGAAGTCGATGCTAAATCACAATACTGATTCCTTGCATTAATCAATGCAGAGAAGACTTAGCAATATTAAGGGACTTTTCTCATTGATATGCATAAACTATTTTTCCTTCTGATAAAGGAGAAAGTTAGTAGCTCAGGATTTGTCAAGAGGCAGGAAAACCAGGAGATCCAAACAGTTGAAATGGGTATAAAGATTTATTGTGAGCTTAAGCTCTCCACAAGATTCTGAAATACTAAGGGCCGAAGGAAATTAGTGGAAGATAAGAATAGAAGGAATTCAAGGTGGGCTGGACTTAGATTTCTTGTGGGCAAAAAGGATTCATGACAGATGACGTATTTGACCCCTTCCTTGGGCTCAACCTGGTCATCTCCTACAAGATTGAAATGAGGGGGGTCCTTGGGGGTCTCTCTGAGCTTGGTTATTTTCTTGCAGACATTTCATTTTCCAAACTAGGGAACACCACCAGTACACCAGGAACCCTCCTGATTTTACAACAGCCTAAATACTTGGATATTAAAATATTAGACACACCTTGTTCATAATTTTTGAATGAGAGACTATCCCTTCTAGATGTGGCCTTCCTAGATCCCCTATCCCATCACAAAGATTAGGCTACCATCAAGTCTGTAATCTCTTTTTCCATAAATGTTATTAGTAATCGCCCCTTTGATCATTCATGCCCCTTTGCCATTTGACCATTGGGTAGGGATTTCTGTCTGTGTTATTAAATGAAGAATCTGATGCAAAGTGTGGGAAGTAAGTGTGACTCACTTCAAAGTTCACCCCGGCTATCAGACACTTGACTGCTGGCGATGGGGAAAGAGACAGGGAGAATGAAATGCTGGCAGCGTCATTGGCAAGATCAGTAGCTAGCTCAGTACAACAGGATTTACTGGAATTTGAAATCTGCCTGTGGTTTTAGCAGGCAATCGAAAGCTTCTTTCCTTTGGATTAAATGGAAGATAATCGCAGTAACCAATGCTGTCCCCTTCACTTAGGACTGAAATCTGTTTTGGATGACTGGCTTTTATCTGTGGAAATTGGTAGGAATTCCTGTTGTGCAGGGAATGAAAGCTGAAGGTCCTAGTGCAAGATTTCTCAGGTTTTGCTCTCTTTCAAATTTTATTTGGAAAATAGTGTCCCCCCACACAACTCTGTTCGGCCATCAACAACTTCAGCAGAGTCTCATCCCACAATTCTGCTACTGACCAATGTACTTCAGGTTGTAAAAATTCTTCTCAGTAGTTACTCCCAGTATTCAGACCTTCCTATCAAAGGAAGTAATCTATTTTTATAGCAAAAATATTTGTATTTGGACAGGACTTTAGGGTAAAACAGACTTTTAGTTCATTTCATTTTTTTCATTTTCATTTATTTAGATTTATATACCGCCCTTCTCCTGAAGGACTCAGGGCCAGTTGATGAAGTTGAGGCCATTGTATCTGAATAGTGCATTGTATAGTGCGTTTTTATAACTGCTATCACTACTTTTTAAAATAAATTTGATACCATCCATTTATAACAAATAAATGATAATCCCCGCCAGTCACAAGGTCATAAAAATAAGTTGGGAAGGCTGACCTAGGAAATTGTCATAGGAAGACACACATAGGTCTGAACAGGGCCTTAAATATAACCTGACTTGAGGTAAGCAAACATGAGCAGCATCTACATTCTTCATGAATACAATCAGTGACAGAAATTATGCCCCATTTCTAAGACACAGAATTCAGCTCCCTTATTATGCTTGAAAGCAAGATGCCCACATTTCTGTAGTTCTAGCTCTTTGTCCTCTGGGGTATTATAACCCTAGTGATAAATTGAAAAGATATTATATGTGGCTTTTTGTCAAAAAAATACTGCTATGTTTATAAGAATGTGAAAGCAATATTAGAAACCATGGCAATAGCAGTGGGAGGAGCACCACACAGAATGCTAAATTATGGATTAGCATTAAAAGAAGGAATTATTCTCTTCCTTCTCGTTGGCATTTGTTGAAATTAAAAGATTGGAAGTTTCCGTTCAGGATCTGCCAGGTTTTAGCATGAAGTCTCAAACTGGAGAAACTCATTGAATCATAATTCAAGATCCCTTGGCTTCTGTGAAAAGAATCATGTTAGGACACAGCTATGCTTGTTCCTAAAGATCACGCAATTGCAGTGGTACGTATTGTAATGTGTTGGGGCTCCAGGGTTCTAGTCCAACATTCCCCAACTTTTCAGGGGTTGGCGGCCTGCTGCAGGGAGGGGGAAGAGGGGATGGTTTTGTGTGATGGGCAGCTGTGCCTGGGGTCGCATGCGCACCCGGCGCTCACACGAGTGGGGCTGTGAGTGATCCCTGTTTACTTACGCAAGTGGGGGCTGTGAGCGTCAGTGCCTGCCACACAGTCCAGGTTATGGCCCAGTAGTGGGCCCACAGGTTGGGAATCCATGTTCTAATCAACCAGTCATGCCTTCTTTTCTGCTACTATTTCCAGCCCAATTCATTCTTCTCATTCTTGCTTTGGTCATCTCCTACCAGTACCAGGGGGCAAACTTATTTCCCATTGGGTTGTTTTGGGTAGTTTTGCAGAACAGACTTTTCCTCCTAAAGTTATCCTCCTAAACTGTTCTCTCTTGTTGGGATGCATAACGGCATTTGATTATTTTAGAGGGGTGCTACCAATAAAATGGCGCTTTTGGAAACAATATCTTTTGCTTTAAAATAATCTTGTTTAACATCGGTTGGGGTGTATCAGACGACTGTTGCTGATATGCAAGAGAGGTGCAGTCCTGCCACATTTTTTTTAACACTCACATAAATTCTTTTTTATAATCTACAGCAGCATGGAGGATGATTGTGCTTGCCAACTCAAAAAAATGGCCCTAGCAATGGGTGCCTCCCTGACAGACAAAGATATTGACATGTTGCCCTCGGAAATGAGGAACCACGGTAAGGAACCAGAGGAACAAAAGTTACTGAATTTGAGATTTGTATATACTGGTAGTCCTCAACTTATGACCGCAATCGAGCCCCAAATTTCCATTTCTAAGCAAGACAGTGAAGTGAGTTTTGCCCCATTTTATGATCTTTCTAGCCACAGTTGTTATGTCAATCACTGCAGTTTTTAAGTTAGTAACAGAGTTGTTAAGTGAATCTGGCTTCCCCATGGACTTTGCCCGTCAGAATATTGCAAAAGGTAACTTACATGATCCTAGGATGTGCAATGGTCATAAATACATATGCCAGGTGCCATGCATCCAAATTTTGGCCATGCGGCCTTGGGGATGCTGCAACCGTCACCAGTGTGAAAAACGGTTATAAGTCATTTTTTTTCTGTGCGGTTGTAGATTCGAATAACCATTAAATGAATGGCTGTAGCTTACGGACGACCACTGCTATCGTTTTCAATGTTAAATCTGGGCTTGTGTCTGTCTAAAATGTGAAGCGAGCCATGGTTATGTCTGATATATGTAAATAAGAGCTTCCGCATGCAATGCCAATAAAAGCCTGCTGCCCATATTTAGGTCATATTAACAATATAATTTATAAATTACAAGTTACTCGTTCTATTGCAGTTTCATTCAATTACACCAAGTTCCTTGAATACATGCAGAAGTTTCTGACATCAGAGGACAGGGAGACTCACTTGCATAAAGCCTTCAAATTGCTTGACAAGGATGACAGCGGTTTCATTGAATGGAATGAAATCAAGTAAGTTAATATTGCTGCCTACTGCTATGAAGTTAATAAGAGCAGGCGTGGCTGCTTGCCTTATATACAGGTTGAAGGATACAAAATGTTGGCGTGGGAGACACCTCATCATTTCCCTTTTAACTTCACCAGCAAATTTGTTAATTTCTAGGTTCCACTGTACTCCTGGGCTTACCAGAGTTTGGAATCTAGATGAGTCCCTTTACTAGATGAGTATCTGTGTAGTTAGAAATGGTGGATCTGGCAACAAAAGTGGCCATATCCCTTTTCTCTGATTATTATTATTATTATTTTGCTGAAATTCTGAACCGATTCCCTGCAATGAACTTTTGAAATCACATCAATAGCTACATGAAATTAGTCTGAGCCGTAACTTGACAGCTTTGCCAGAGATAATACAGCTATGACAGTGTATTTAGCATAAGAGTTAATCCTTATGTTAAGGAATGGATGAGACCAATTCTGTTTTCGGTGCCTTCTCTCATAATTCTTATCCCAGAATTAAGAGAATTGAAAGACAGAATTGGAACTTCCTATCAAATCCCCTGTGTTAAGAGTTGATTAAATGGAATAGAATTCTGACTGTTAACAATTATGGAGAAAAGGTTAACAGATGCAACCTTTGTCAACTCATCATGTCCACTGTGTGTGTTGAATCTTGTTACACATGCCTGTTCAAATTTTGTTGCCTGATGCATCTGATTACCTTACATAGGGCTGGATCCAATGTGTCTTCTCAGCTAAGGAGGTGCCTCATGCTTCATCATTATAGTTTGTTATATGTTTAGTCCATCTACTAATCACAATCTTAATTTCATATGACGGTGTATTTGCAAAAGCTCACTGGATCCACATTTGTGGATAATTTAGTTTTCCCACTTCTGCTTAAATCCCTTCCGAAGGATTCAAGAGAAATAGATGAACAAGGTGAGCAGAGATCCAAGACAGGGGGAGCACAGATACCCCTGTGAAAGAGAGTGCAGCATTCCTCAACGCCTTGCTCCTTGGGATTATAGTTCCTGTCACCTCACCAACCCATATAGTGTAGTTGGTGGCAACAAGAGTCATTATTCAACTCTTAGAGAAGGGGTTTTCAACCTTTTTCAAGCTGCGGACGCCAAAACTTGTCCTTGCTACATGGCGGATCCCATTCCCACACATTCAACTAACGACTAATCGACAATTCTTTTTACGAATTTTTCTTTCTTTTTTATTAAAGTGTTTTAT